>ML412974.1:2763-22661 GCA_005239525.1 Nicotiana knightiana | reverse complement strand
TTAATATTTATAGCAAAAAATAATATAGAATTTGGGTGTGGTCAAAAAATAGTTGTTCACAACCGCTGTAGGAATCTCGTGTCAGTGGTGCACCATAAGAACTTACTGGAGCACCTCGAGTAATCTGATGTGCGGACTGAGCTGGCTAACTGCTCGAGCCTCCGCCATAACGGGCCATAGCTAAAGAGTAAAATCCACTGAACCCTCCAGAGCTTCGAGACCTTTTGGCCTCCTTAGACTCCCTTTCCTCACCTAGAACACCCTCAATCCTCCTTTCAATCTCCACAACTTGTTGAAATGGAGTATCAATTTGAAACTCTCGAGCCATGCATATTTTAAGATCATAATCGAGCCCCTCAATGTAGGTACCAAGATAGGTGCATGTCGAGCTAACTCACTGAACCTGATAGCATATTCTGACACCGTCATGGTGCCCTGGCGCAACCGTTCAAACTTTGTGCACCATGCATCCTGGAGAGTCTGGGGAACAAACTCTTTAAAAAACATCTCTAAAAATTGAGCCCAAGTTGGTGGTGTTGCATCAGCTAGTCTGCCCTTTTCATAAGCTTGCCACCATTGGTACGCTGCTCCGGACAACTGAAATGTAGTAAATGCAACTCCGCTCACCTCCACAATGCCCATGGTGCGGAGAATACGGTGACACATTTCTAGAAATCCCTGGGCATCCTCTGTAGCTGTGACACTGAAAGTAGGTGGACTATACCTCTTAAGCCTCTCAAGTCTCTTCTGTTCCTCTTCTGATGCCCCTAGCCTGACCTCAGGCTTAACCAAAATAACAGGTTGTGCCGGCACCACACCCAAAACCTGACCAATGTGAACCCGCTGCTATGAAGTACGGGCGGCGCGAGTTTGAGCTCCTCCCCCAATTTGCGATGTAGCTGGTGCAACAGAGATCAATCCCGCCTGAGCCAATGTACCAAACATGTTCAGGAACTGTGCTAAAGTTTCACGAAGTCGGGGGGTAACAACAGGCGCCTCCGGTGCCTTTTCCCCCAACTGGATTTACTGGCGTCTCCTCAACTGCTGCCCTAACAGGTGCTCTAGCTGTGGCACGTGCCATTCCTCGGCCTCTACCTCGACCCCAACCTCTGGCAGCTCTAGCAGGGGGCAACGGTGTCTGTCCAGATGATCCGGTAACGTGTGTCCTCACCATCTGTGAGAGAATAGAGATATAAAGGCTCAAATTCCAAAATCAATAAATTTTGCACGACAGGAATGAAAGAATTGAAATGTTCCTAAAAGGTTTGCAGCCTCTCGAAGATAAGTACAGACGTCTCCGTACCGATCCGCAGGACTCTACTAGACTCATTTGTGACTCGTAGAACCTATGAACCTAGAGCTCTGATACCAACTTGTCACGACCCAAAATCCCACCACAGGTGTCGTGATGGCACTTAGTCTCTAAGACTAAGTAAGCCGATTATAATTATAATTCAAGAAATTGTTTTTTATATGATTTATTTCAAGAAGTAAAAATAGGAATAAGTGTCAAAACTAATAGTGAGAAAAAAAATTATAAACGACCTCCCAAGACTGGTAATACTGAGCTTAGTGGAGTAGAGATTTACATGGTTTAAGGTAAGTAACACTTCTAAACTTGGTTTTGAGGGTATGAACCCCTGAATTACGTGTTATGTGGTTGGTGTTGAGGTGACACACATGCTAGGTGGAAGGTGTATGGGCGTGCACTGTATGAATTTTGACTTGGTCGATTCCATGGAACTGTGTAGTTGAATAACCTTGTTGTTATCCGTATATTTTCCATGTGTTAAAGTTATTGAACTGCTGAATTGGGACCCACAGAGGTCGTGTTGCATGTTGAATAATGTGCTTAATTTTCAATTATGTACTCAGTCACAGCTATCATTTGCATATTATATCTCAGTCTCTGTTGTCATATATTGATACATCATATCGTTATTGTTTAGGCTGATTATCATGATACTCATGAGCCCGAGAGACTGGAGAGATTGATGATCGGTGAGGCCGAGGGCCTGATTGTGAGGATATTTATGGGATCAGGTTACACGCCATATCATGACTTATTGATTCATGCCATGATTGGCTTATTATAGCGTTTGGGCAAGATCGGCCCCTCCGGAGTCTGACTTACCAGCAGTGAGTGCAGGCACCCACTGAGTGCGAGGGCCGAGAGCGAGGGTCGAGCGATTAGGAGGATTGAGTGACTGTGAGGATTGAGTAAATGGGAGGACTGAGTGATTTGTTACTCAGAGAGTATGCATATGATTTCGTCATTGTTTTGTGTTACAGTTGACATACATATGTGACGTGTAGATATCGAGATGTATCATTCCTCATTTAAGTTACACTTGGTATGTTTTACCTGTTTGAGCTTGAACTGTTGAACTTGAAAGCATGCCTACATTTCTATACTGAAATTTCTTAGTTTGGACTGTATTTGTTGAGCTCGTCACTGTTTTCAGCTCAAATGTTAGACTTGTTACTTATTGAGTTGGTTGTACTCATACTACACTCTGCACTTCGTGTGCAGATCCAGGTACCGCCTGGGTACGGTGGTTGCTGATCTTGGAGCTTTATCAGTTCAGAGATTTTGCCTTTGCCATAATTAAAAGAGATCATATGAAGGCCCTCATACTCAATTTTCCACACAGATTGATTTAAACTTAGATAAAATAAAAGAGGCTTAGTAAGATCAACTTCTGCACACAATAAAATAGAACGATCGCCCTCAGCATCAGAGGTAGTATAATCAATCTTGAGCACCTTTCCAATTTCTTTCCCTTTAGCCGCCGAGCATGATGTCCGTTTTTTTATTTTTGGTGGCCCTTAAAGTTTTATTTTTCTCCTTTATTCGGTCATCAAAGACATACTCTGCAAGCCTCTTTCCCTGTCATGTCAGCATTATAAAAAAGTATTATCAAATAGGGGAACCTTGTTTTGGCGTCCGCAGACCTTGGCCCTCTTCCTTTATCCTTTAGTTTTATTTAGACTGTTCTATCTTCCTAAACTATGTTTGAGACCGTGTTATTGTATATATGATCATGCACTCAATGAGACCCGGATTTTGGGGGAATATTGTATTGAGTCGCGGCATTTTTCGTATATGTATTTATGAGAGTTTTCTCTTAAACTTATTTTATTATGTTTTTAAACTTAAAGAATGTGTGGTTTATTATGGTTGGCGGCTTGTCTAGTATGGCGATAGGTGCCATCACGACATGCGAGATTTGGATCGTGGCACTATGACTTAAGTTATTCCTTTGATTCTATCTTTAGTTCCTAGATTAACACCTTCAACCATTATGTAATAAATTCAGAAGAGATTTTCTTTAATTAAAAAACACATATACTATTGGTAGGGTGCGCATATATATTGGTAATGTTGTCTGTATTTTTCCCGGTGCGTATTAATGACATTGGTAATATTGATTTACTTGTTCTTTTGGCAGATTTTACTTCATCACTTCTTGTACAAAAATGGATTGGATTTTTCTCAGGGCACAAAACCAGATTTTTTTTTTTTTTGTAAATTTCCAGGATTATTGATATGGATTCAAGTGAGTGTTATAGCTATAACATATTTTATCTATTTTTCTTTTTCCTTATTTAGTTATGAACTTATTAGTCTTTACATAATTTTTCAGTAAAAGTTAGGATAGCCACCTTCAGGCAGTCTGTAAATGTGTTGACATCGTTTCTTTTTTATCAAGTATTTAGAACAGTATAATTAGTAATTCTTATTGCATTCACTCTTAATTTCTTTATTTTGTGGCATGACCAGTAGTTCATCTTTAGCAGACCAGCACACTTCCTAGAGTAGAAAAGAAACTAAGTACTAAGAAAGATTTGCCTTTTCAAGATTTTCAACTAATGTGCAAGGATTCTCTTTTGTATTTTATTGGGCCCGTGGTTGCAACCTCTGCATGTTAGGATTGTAAAGGCATGTCATTAGAGGTTTTCGTTTGTTGTACTATCTGAAGTATTTACTAATTTATTTTATGCTTTTGCTATGACTTGTTTCAAGTTGGAAATTACGGATTGCTCGCATTTATGAACATCATAATTTGTAATGATGCTGAAGAAATGAAGGGTATACATTACTACCTTAAAAAAAGATGTATTTTGCTCCTAGGAGAGTTGCGATATGAGATACCCATATTTTATTTCTTCTCTTTACATGTCAAAACGAAATAAGCATTTTATGTTTCACATTATGACTAATGCTACCAAGCTCGAAAGTTAGATTATTTGCCTTGTGATAATTTCTCTCTCTATCTCCGAGATTTAGTTCTTCATTGTTTGGATTTTCTTGCTTATGACGTTTTTTTGTGGTGTTGTCGCAAATTTAGCTTAGCAAAATTTGTTAGTAAAATTGTATTTGTAAAATAATTCTGCAGAAGATAAAATAACATACAAACAGAAATATAAATGAAACAGAAGTTAATCTGAGCCCACTGAATTCATAGTGTTTCCTTAAGGAATTTAATCTCCTCCTAGTACCCAAGGTTGTGGATAATTTTCTCCCAGGATAGAATGAATTACACACTGGTGCAGTGATACTTCAAACCCCAGTATTTCAGTGAATACAAAGTTCGGTAGCAAATCACACTTATTGTTGCTTTCTTTGAAGTTAAAACAATGCAGAAGAAAGGAGGAGAACTCAGAAAATCGTATCGAAAATCTGAGAGAATGGACTGGTATTTATAGTCAATGTTAAGCTCAAATTGAAGAGGTGTAACTCTTCAGAAGGGGGTTATGTAAAACGGTCATAACATAAATGCCATAACATAAATGACTATTTACACAACAATAAACCGGGAAGTCAAAACGCGCGGAAAAAACTTAATTTTCTGTTGCAAAAACAGAAAACGGATAACGAAAAACGGACACTTTATTTTCCCGTTGGATTTAATATTAATTTTTTGTTTATAAAAAATGAATATTTAATAATATTATGTTAATATTACTATTAACAAATAAATTGGTCCAAAAAATTAATCAATCAATCGATCATTTGACCGAATCCGAAGACGAGTCGAGCAAGCGACGACGACGACAGCGTGAGGCTTGCCTTCTTCGTAATTCTTTAAGAGCTAGAAGAAGAGCAATTATATATATATACCCATCAAAAACCTTTTTCTCTTCCAATATGGGACAATGTCCCTTTGTCAAGGAGGGAAACTCAAATATTTCATTTTCGCTCAATTTTCCATTCACCCTCTTTTAAGCTACATCAAAGCTTAAAAAATCCAACAATCCCCCACATGAATGGGGAATGGCTATATCACAAAAATATGCATGAAAAGTTGTGTGATTTGCAAGCAAGGATTAATTGCATCTGGATAAGTAGGTTTCCCTTTGAACTTTCCATAGTGAACTTATGTCGAATATGCTCGGTCAATCGGTAGATTTGATATCTTTGAACCGTCGAACTTTGATGTATACCTAGACAATCATAAGTCACACAACCAACCCTTAACCATCTTTGGTTCTCATTGTTGTGTTCGTTTCAGCCACGAACACCGCCTGGTTTCATAAGTGCATAGAGAACTGACCTTACAAAATTCTCCTTGAAGCGGCCAACACTTCACACTTACATAGGTGATTCCTAAACGTGTCATCATGTAGATACACTATTTGATATACCCCGTATCAAATTTAGAAATCATTAAAAGCCTTAATGTTTTATCCTTAGTACTGAACATTGTCTTATCACGAGAATGGACCAAAATTTTAGTTGGCAATGTTGAACCATCATTAATGACTTTGTTTCATCTCCTTGAACCTAAATCTTGGGATCTCCAGTCTTCTTAGGTAGAGTTACCGTCACAATGACTTGTTCTCAGCCATAGTCCCATCATCCTCGATGATTTCTCAATTATCTCTCTAGTTAGGCCTTTTTGTAAGTGGATCCTACACATTATCGCTTGACTTTACATAGTCAATCGTGATAATTTCTCTAGAGAATAATTGTCTAAAGGTTTTATGTCTTCGTCATATATGACGAGATTTACTGTTATACATAACTTTCACGACCCAAATTCCCAACCCACGGGATCGTGATGGCACCTAACACTACACTTTCTAGGCAAACCAATGTTAGAACTTGATTAGCTATTTTCCTTTGAATATTTACTTAAACACAATGAGACAATTTAAAATAAATTAAATCTAATAATTTCCAACAAATGTAATCAGGAATAATCTTCGATATGATGAAACGAACCACGAACTAAAACTAACTATATAACTACCCAGGGTCTGGTGTCAAAATTCAGGAACTACTAAAGAGTACTATAAATAATGGACTGAAAGAATTATATATCTGTTTTTAAATGTAATAAAACAGTGTCTATAAAATTAAGAGAAGACTCCAGGAATCTGCGGACGCCAGCAGATCTACCTCGTGTCTCCGAACAATGTCAGCTACTAAAATCTCCTAACTCTGGCTGGTGTCTGAATCTGCACAGAAGAGTGCAGAGTATATTATTAGTACAACCGACCCCGTGTACTGAGTAAGTGTCGAGCCTAACCTCGACGAAGTAGTGACGAGGCTACGGAGAGGCATTAATAATATAACATGTGAAAAATATATAATAAAGCAAGAAAGAAATAATAATAATAATAATAATACTAAATAATCAGTAAGTTGCAACAGTAAACAAAAACAACTCGGATAATTCTTTTCAGGTATCAGTTGTAATCAACTTCTCAAAATTTCCAAGTTTCGATTCAAATCACAGTAAAAATCAGAGTATGAAAACCTTTTTAATAAAATCGGAGTTTTTCAAATCCTTATTTTTGAAAATCAGTAAGACATATTATTCTCCCTTATCGCTCCTTGTTGCTGCGTGCAACCCGCTCTCACCTATCCACTTTTATTTCTCCTCCCTATATATATATCACCCTTTATTTCCCCTCTTGCGGAGTGCAACCCGATCCCACCTGTTCACCCTTATTACTCATTGTTGAGGCGTGCAACCCGCTCCCACCAGACATATCATATCAATTTATTTATGAAAACTTTCACAATTCAGGCCAAGTCTTTCACAATATTTTTGTATCAACAATTGTAAGCAGAAGTTGTAAAACTCATAAACTTCATCAATTATCATTTCACAACGAAACCAACCGGAAATTATATGCATATCGTAACACTGACATCCAACTCAATCCTTATGTAACATAACAAAACCAATAGAACAACCAACACTTCCAATAACTTAAAACAATACTTAACAATAAGTTAACAACTCCAAATCGACATATAAACATCAATGATCATGAAACAATTAAGCCCGGAAGTAAATAATTGGAAATGGGGAAAGAGGTCATGTTAAGAAGATAATTTGGGGGTGAATAGATACTCGTCACTTCACCTATACACCACACACATGTATTTCACATAGCAATTAAGTAGGGGAGTCTTATTCCCTCAAGTCAAGGTTAAACCAAGCACTTACCTCAAATTCGCAGGCCACTCACTACTCAATTACCGCTTTTCTTTTCAAATTTGCCTCTAACCAGGCCGAATCTAATCATAATTAGTTTAATATCATTAATTTATGGTAAAGGAACTAACTTTACTGAAAAATCATTATTTTCCTAAGTTTTCTCAAAAAATGTTTAAACCCGACCCCTGGCCCGCTTGGTCCAAACTCGGGATTTGGACCAAATTACGTTCCCATTCACCCCCGAGCCCGAATATGCAATTAGTTTCGAAATTCGGCCCCAATTCGAGGTCAAAATTTGATTTGTACAAAATTCCTTAATTCTACTCAAACACTTAATTTCTACCATGAAAATTCTTGATTTTTGATTGAAAAGTGATGAAAAACATTGGGTAATTGAAAGAGAGGAGTTTAGAATAGTTTACCAACACTTTGGGGATGAATTTGTGTGAAGAAAATCGCCTCTAGGTCTTTGTAGTTCGAAAATATGAAGAAAATAGGTTCTCCCCGATTTTTAAAAGCTATTTTATATGATTGGACAGGACTTCATCGCATTTGCAATGGGCCTGCGGCGTTCATGATGAGTACTGGCCTAAAGGCCTTCACTTTCGGGGTGTATTGGCCGCGTTCGCATAGAAGGAAATAGGTCCCCCTCCCCAGGCCCACTTAACCCTACGCATTCGCGATGGCCTGGTCACGTTCGCGAAGGGTCTCCCCCCAGTGCTTCGTGTTCGCGTCCAAGACCATGCGTTCGCATAGCACAAAATGACCCCAGTGCAAATTCTACTCTACGCATTCACGAGTGGAGTAACGCGAACGGGAAGAACAAATTGACTGTGCACCAGAACAACAAAAACAACATACTTTAACATGTTCAAAACATATCGTGGCCTATCCAAAACTCACCCGAGCCCTCGGGGCTCTAAACCAAACATGCATGCAACTCTGAAAATATCATAAGGACTTGCTCGTGCGATCAAATCACAAAAATAACTTCTAAAACTATGAATTTAACCTCAAAACTCATGATTTTTCTCAAGAACACTTCAATTTTACTATTTCTCAACAGGACGTCCGGATCACGTCAACTCAACTCCGATTCTCACCAAATTTCACAGATAGGACTTAAATATTATAACAACATGTACCGGGCTCCGGAACCAAAATACGGGCCTGATACTAATGAGTTAAAACATTAATTTATTTCTTTATTTCCTTAAAAATCTAGCAAAATAATTTCTTTCAAAAATTAATTTCTAATGTTAGGGACCTCGGAATCCAATTCCGGGCATACGCCTAAGTCCCATATTTTACTGCGGACCTCCCGGGATAGTCGGAACACGGATCCGGAGAAGCAGAGCGAGGGGGAGGGAGGATCTACTTACGTTCACTAAAAATGTTGAACCAAGTCAACTAAAACCAAATTTTAAATTCTAAAAATTATTATTATTCATATTTTCACATAAAAGCTTTCTGGTTTCATGGCCGGACTGTGCACGCAAATCAAGGTAAATAAAATTTATCTTTTTATGGATAATAAGCTTAAAACGAAGTCTTAATTCATAAAATGGCCCCTTGGGTCATCACAATAACGTTCCCAACCTTTCCAATTGCCGCTTGACTATTGCAATGTATGCATATTGGTGCAACGGTTTGGGACAAAATAGAATGTATTCCAAGAAATCCCGGAGCCATTCAACTTCTTCACCGGCTTTATCTAAGGCTATGAACTTAGCCTCCATTGTAGAGCGGGAAATACAAGTTTGGACGACTTCCAAGATACCGCTCCTCCACTAATAGTGAATACATATCCACTTGTAGACTTAGAATCACTTGAACCGGTGATCCAATTTGCATCACAGTATCCCTCAATCATCGCTGGATATTTAATGTAGTGCAAAGCAAAGTCTTGGGTATGTTCTAAATATCCCAAAACTCGTTTCATTGTCATCCAATGAGATTGACCTAGATTGCTCGTGTATCGACTCAATTTACTTATAGCACAAGCTATATATCTGGTCGTGTACAAATCATGATATACATTAAGCATCCCAACACACGAGCATAATCCAATTGTGATATGCTTTGGCCTTTGTTCTTTGCTAATGCAAGATTCACGTCAATTGGAGTCTTTGCAACTTTAAAACCTAAGTGCTTGAATTTTTCAAGTATTGTCTTAATATAATGAACTTGTGATAATGCTAGACCTTGAGGAGTCTTATGGATCTTAATACCCAGAATTAAATCAGCAACTCCCAAGTCCTTCATATCAAACTTGTCAGTTAGCATACGCTTAGTCGCATTTATGTTAGCAATGTCCTTACTCATTATCAGCATATCATCCACATATAAGCAAACAATGACTATGTGATTTGGAACATTTTTAATATACACACATTTATCACATTCATTTATCTTAAAATCATTTGACAATATTGTTTGGTCAAATTTCGCATGCCATTGTTTGGGTGCTTGTTTTAGTCCGTAAAGGGACTTAACAAGTCTACATACCTTATTTTCTTTACCTGGAACCACAAACCCTTCGGGTTGTTCCATGTAGATTTTTTCCTCCAAATCTCCATTTAAGAAGGTCGTCTTAACGTCCATTTGATGAATTTCAAGACCATAAACTGCAACTAAGGCTACTAAAATTCGTATGGACGTAATTCTTGTAACTGGAGAGTATGTATCAAAATAGTCAAGACCTTCTTGTTGTCTATACCCTTTGACCACAAGTCTTACCTTACATTTATCAATTGTGCCATCATATTTCATTTTCCTCTTAAAGATCCATTTAGAACCCAACGATTTATTTCCAGGAGGACGATCAACCAATTCCCATGTATGGTTGTTCAATATGGATTCTATTTCACTATTGACTGCCTCTTTCCAAAATAATGATTCCAAAGAAGACATAACTTCTTTAAATGTTCGAGTCTCATTCTCCAATAAGAAAGTCACAAAATCTAGTCCAAATGAATTAGACATTTTTTGACGTTTTGCTACATCTTGGATCCTCCTGATTAAATGTACTTTCTTTTGTTTCTTCCTGAGGTTGTTTAGATCCTTCACCAATCGACTCACATTCCTTTTTATACGGATATATTTTCAAAGAACTCAACATTATCTGATTCTATAACCGTATTATTATGAATATCGGGATTTTCTGAATTATGAACCAGAAATCGATATGTTTTACTATTGGTCGCATATCCTACGAAAACACAATCAACGGTTTTCGGTCCTATTTTTACCCTTTTGGGTTTAGGAACTTGCACTTTTGCCAAACACCCCACACTTTAAAATAATTCAAGTTGGGCTTCCTTCCTTCCCATTTTTCATATGGAATGGATTGTGTTTTGCTATGGGGTACTCGATTTAGTATTCGGTTAGCCGTAAAAACGGCTCCCCCCTCCTTCCCCCCGCAAGTTCTGTGGCAAACAAGAACTTATCAGCAATGCGTTCATCATCCTCTTTAATGAACGATTCTTTCTTTCCACAATCCCATTGAATTGGGGAGTGTAAGGGGTCGTTGTTTCATGAATAATTCCATATTATAAACATATTTCTTCAAAAGAAGATTCCTATTCACCACCCCTATCACTTCTTATCATTTTGGTTTTCTTGTTAAGTTGCATTTCAACTTTATTTTTTTATTACTTGAATGTGTCTATTGCTTCATCTTTACTATTAAATAAGTAAATATAGCAATATCGAGTAGTGTCATCAATAAAAATTATAAAATACTTCTTTCCACTGTGTGAATTAAGTCTAAAGGATTTGAATTCCTTTCAACTGACTTATAAGGATGTTTATCATACTTAGATTCCACACATATTTGATATTTTGATTTGTCGCATTCAAACTTAGGCAATACTTCCAAGTTAATCATTTTCCGTAAAGTTTTATAATTGACATAACCCAAACGTATATGCCATAAATCATTTGACTCAAGTAAGTAAGAAGAAGCTGAAATTTTATTATTATTCTCAACAACCATTACGTTCAGCTTGAAAAGGCACTCAATGAAATAACATTTTCCTACAAACATCTCATTCTTACTTATTACAACCTTATCAGATATAAAAACACACTTAGAACCGTTCTTAATAAGAAGTCCGGCAGAGACTAAATTATTTCTAATCTCGGGAATATGAAGGACGTCGTTCAGAGTAACCACCTTGCTAGAAGTCATTTTCAGAAATATCTTCCCACATCCTTCAATTTTGGTCGTTGCAGCATTTCCCATAGAAAATGTTTCTTCGGGTCCAACAAGAGCATATGTAGAAAATGCTTCTCTAACAGCACAAACATGGCGACTGGCTCCAGAATCAATCCACCACTCCTCAGGATTTTTTTATTACTTGAATGTGTCTATTGCTTCATCTTTACTATTAAGTAAGTAAATATAGCAATATCGAGTAGTGTCATCAATAAAAATTATAAAATACTTCTTTCCACTGTGTGAATTAAGTCTAAAGGATTTGAATTCCTTTCAACTGACTTATAAGGATGTTTATCATACTTAGATTCCACACATATTTGATATTTTGATTTGTCGCATTCAAACTTAGGCAATACTTCCAAGTTAATCATTTTCCGTAAAGTTTTATAATTGACATAACCCAAACGTATATGCCATAAATCATTTGACTCAAGTAAGTAAGAAGAAGCTGAAATTTTATTATTATTCTCAACAACCATTACGTTCAGCTTGAAAAGGCACTCAATGAAATAACATTTTCCTACAAACATCTCATTCTTACTTATTACAACCTTATCAGATATAAAAACACACTTAGAACCGTTCTTAATAAGAAGTCCGGCAGAGACTAAATTATTTCTAATCTCGGGAATATGAAGGACGTCGTTCAGAGTAACCACCTTGCTAGAAGTCATTTTCAGAAATATCTTCCCACATCCTTCAATTTTGGTCGTTGCAGCATTTCCCATAGAAAATGTTTCTTCGGGTCCAACAAGAGCATATGTAGAAAATGCTTCTCTAACAGCACAAACATGGCGACTGGCTCCAGAATCAATCCACCACTCCTCAGGATTTCCCACCAGGCTGCATTCAGAAAGCATAACACACAAGTCATCAACATCTTTGTGCTTTTCAACCATGTTTGCTTGACCCTTCTGTCTTTCTTTGGATCACGACAATCTGCAGATCTGTGTCCAGCTTTTCCATAGTTGTAGCAATTTCCATTGAACCGCTTCTTTCTTGGGTTGCTTTTTGGTCCAGAAGCCTTCTTCCTCTTTCTATTATTTTGAGGAGTATCCCCAACAATGTTTCCTCCCATTATCATTGAGTTTACACGTCCTTTCTTTTCAGCACCTTTGTTGTCCTCTTCAATTCTTAACCGAACAATGAGATCTTCAAAGGACATCTCCTTGCGTTTGTGTGTCAAGTAGTTTTTGAAGTCCTTCCACAAAGGAGACAACTTCTCAATCATCGCTGCAACTTGGAATGCTTCATTGATGACAAGACCTTAAATGAAAATTATGTTAGTAAAAATAATATAATTAATACTTTCAACATCAATATTAATTTGACTTATACCTTCATCAAGGAGATCGTGAATAATCACTTGCAATTCGTAGACTTGGGTAATAACAGACTTGCTAACTACCATTTTGTAGTCCAAAATTTAGCGGCAACGAATTTCTTTAACCCGGCATCTTCAGTTTTGTATTCCTTTCAAGCGCAACCCACAGTTCTTTTGACGTCTCCACATTACTACATACATTATACAGAGCATCATCCGGCCCGCTAAGAATGTAATTCTTGCATAGAAAATCAGAATGCTTCCACGCCTCAGTCACGAGAAACCGTTAATTTTCTTGAGTTTCATCGGGCAGAACATGAAAATCTTCTTTAATGAACTTCTGCAGACTTAAATTCATCAAGTAGAAGAATATCTTATGCTTCCACCGCTTGAAATCAATCCCGAAAATTTTTTCGGGCTTCTCTACCGGTGCCAATGTTGGTGTTATTCGGCTTGTCGATGCATTGACAGTTACCATCAGAACAGTTTGGTTTCCATTGTCATTCATTATTTTTGTAAAAAAAATGACACAAATAAACGTTTAAAAACTGGAGTAAAAAATCACGTAGATTTTAATCTCCAATGGAGTAAAAAAATCACCACAAAGGCTTTAATCTCCAAAACGAGAGTAGAAAAACCACAAAGGTTTTTAGTCTCCAGAACAGTAAGTATAACACAAATATAGAAAACAAATTAAATTCCTTAAGCTTGTTAGTAAAACTGTATTTGTAAAATAATTCTGGAGAAGATAAAATAACATATAAACAGAAATATAAACGAAATAGAAGTTAATCCAAGCCCACTGAATTCACAGTATTTTCTTAAGGAATTTAACCACGTCTTAGTACCCAAGGTTGTGGATTATTTCCTCCCAGGATAGAACGAATTACACATTGGTGTAGCGGTACTTCAAACCCCAGTGTTTCAGCGAACACAAAGTTCGGTAGCAAATCACACTTACTGTTGTTTTCTTTGATATTAAAACAATACAAAAGAAAGGAGGAGAATTCAAAAAATCGTATTAAAAATCGGAGAGAATGGATTGGTATTTATAGCTAATGTGGAGCTCAAATTGAAGAGTTGCAACTCTTCGGACGGGTTGTTTATGTAAAATGATAAATGACTATTTATGCAACAATAAACCGGGAAGTCAAAACGCGCGGAGGAAACTTAATTTTCCGTTACAAAAATGAAAAACAGATAAAGGACAATGAATTTCCTTCTTAACTCTTTAAGAGCTAGAAGAAAAGCAATTGTATATATACCCATCAAAAAACTTTTCTTCTTTCAATATGGGATATTGTCTCTTTGTCAAGGATGGAAACACAAATATTTTATTTTCCCTCAATTTCTCATTATCCTCTTTTAAGATACATTAAAGCTTAAAAAACCCAACAAAATTTAGTTACTAATATGACAATGCTCTTATAAAAAAAACTCAAGATGATTTAACTAGGTAAAAGTATCCTAGTGAATGAGGCTTTATTTTCTTCTGAATTTTCTAAGAGAAGGCTTATTGTTTGCTTGAACTCATATTCTAGGTATCTAGAAATATCTATGTTGTTTTAATGATTGTAGTATGACATATATATTCCTAATGTTAGGCTATGTTTTCACTCCTACAGTAGCTAATACATCTTGTGCATATGGCACAATAGTTGGCTCTGACAAAAGAAAGATAATTGGTCGCTACTCCATGTCGCGCCCCCCTTTTTCCTCGCGGAATCGGGTTTCAACATTTTGAGACAACTCATTTCCTTTTGGGACAGGGTATGGGATTTGAAAAGTCACCACCTAACGGATTAAGGTGTGTTAGGGCACCTACAGCAAATAACTAATAAACCGGTTTACTTTACCAGAGATTGAGTAAGGGCTCGAAATTACCTTGAGGGGAAGGTGTTAGGCACCCCTCGAGGTCCACAACAGCGGGTCTCGACCAAACTCAATTTAAGCGAATTAGTCATTAGAGAGAAATAAAGCCATTTAAACAAATAGAAATCATTCAAAACNGGGGGGGGGGGGGGAGTCCTAGGTTTATTAGCCTATAGGATCACTTATGTACAATACTCTATTAGCTTTCCTCAAATAGAGGTGTTGCGCGTAGCATTAATGCACATGTCATCATATCCTTTACTACCCAATTACTCTCCCCTTAATTATTAACTAAGTGTTCTAATAGTATCGAGTACGTACCCTATGCGTGCCTCACCCGTCCCTTGCCTATGGACCTGGAGGTGCTTAGGACCTCTATTAAGATGGTTTTTAGACTCATCTATGGTGCTTAAAAGGAGAAAACTAGGTGTCAAATAAAACATGTAGGAATGTCACATAAAATGAGCAATTAGGGGGCTCACATTTACCTCCACAAGTAAACAAACAATTGCACGCCCCAAACAAACAGTTTAAACTACTTAAATCCTTATAGCAGGATATCTAGATGAGCACCAAAACAGAATATGCAGCAGTTTTATTAAGGCGAGGAAGTGATTACCTAATCAGTTTGCCTACTGACTTTATGACTAATTGAATCTGGGCAGTTTGTAAGCAGTCAAACAAACACAGTTTTAAACTTCATAACTTTAATCAACCTACAGGTATGCCTAGGTGATAATTGGGCAGGATCCTATAGACATAGTATCTAAGCGTGAATCAGACCATAATAATAAACTAGCGATTGATTTATAACAGGCAATTTTTTATCTATTTAGACCCTATAGGCATGCACTGAAAATGATCACAAGCATTACTTCAGACACATAAACACAGAAATTGATTTTACATATTTATCTCTACAAACATAATATCTAAGTGTCAAACTGTTTTTATACTTATTCCTTATAGGCATGACGACTAAGTGATGAAACTGATTTTTATATGTTCTTCGTATAGGCATGATATCTAGGCGAATAAAGTTGTTAGCCAGTTTTCAAGCAAATTCAACAAGGGAATTCCTAGGGACGTGATTTCTAATGCACACATGATAGTTTGAGAACATGATTATTAATGCATAATTGGTAAATGACCTATAAGTAGGATTTCTAATGCAAATGTGAAATACAGGATTTCAAAGAATGAGACAAGACCTATAGACATGGTTTCTAATGCATATAGATAATCATAACAATCTTATGGGCATGATTTCTACCCGATCCCTACAAAGTTATATATTAAAGTCCTTCCCAGTTTTACTAATAACCCCAATATCTATTTTACAAGAATTATTATTACATACCAGATATAAATGAATTACAGAATGAAATTACTATGTTATAGGGAGCCTGAATAGGCCCAGCAGTAAACCTAGAAGCCATGCCTTCAACCAAGTCTGAAGTATGCCAGTATCTCATAGTACACCAAATGGTCTTCTGGTGTATCAAAGTTCCCAAGGGCCTCAGGGACCTCGGGCAATGCTCACACCAGAAACCCTTTTAAAAGAAACATTTTTGTGAACAAGTTTGGAAAAGCCATCCCCAGTGTGTCAGAGTTCGGAGGAGTCTCATGGACTCCTAGGCAATGCTCACACTGGAGGGGCAGGACCCTAGATATCTAAGAGTAGGAGTTGAAAATAATATATGAAAATAGGGATAGTTTTAGGAAAACAGTTCAGAAGTAAAATAGGAGTAAACAGAGTCATTGCAGCACTCTGAGTTCAAACAAAGATTTTCAGCAATCAAACAATGGACAAAACAGAACCATGATTACTTCAAGCAAAGTTTCACCTTGACTAGATTTGACTTAATTTATCACTAGGTGAGCATATAGCATACTGGGATCAGAATAATGATCAGACAACTACACAGAGAAAGGTAGCAGGGGTTGGGAGCATAGAAGTCAGGAACACATAAAACAGGACAAACATGATGGCATGCTAGTTGAGAAACAAGTGGATAAGTATCCTGGATCAAATAGGAACATGCTAGAGTGTATGAACCATATTGACATGCTGGACAAGATAATATCATTAGAGTTGAGGCAAGCTGGTTAACAGAGACATAAAGCAGGCAAAGGCAGGTTGACAGACAAATTACATAACATACTGAATATGACCTAATGACAGAGATAAACATAATGGTTAGGAGTCATGAGTAGGAAGCACATAGTGTTAATTGCATATAAAAACAACCAGATTACTTAATAGGGCATAGCAACATAAATAGACATGCTGATTAGGATCAATAAATAGGAAAGACATGAATTTAACTACACAAAAGTAGTTATACTAATTAAGATCAACAAAACAGGAAAGACAGAAGTAGTCATGTTAATTGAAATCAATACACAGGAAAGACATGGACTTAACTATACAAAAGTAGAGCAATAGACAAGAAAACACATAGGTTTAAACTTCATAGCATAATGAATGACAATAGGAGTAGAAACATAACAGTTAAAATAGCAAACAGGAAGGTAAAAGAATGCAGAACCCAATAGTCTAGCCTTGGCTTTTAGCCGGCTAGACAGTGTAGCAGACACAAGTAACATAAAGGTAAAAGCAAGAGTTTTTGTGTGTGTGTTTCTTTCTGAATGTATTCGTGTCTTAAAGAAAAATCAGAGTGGGTCTTTTATATCACTTAGCAAAGTAAAACAATTAAGGTAAAGAATAAACCAGAATTCATAAAACAAGGTAATCAATCAGTTAAATGAGGAATCAACTCAATCAATTCACACAAAATAATCTGGAAAGGACCCCCTTAAATTGGGGAGAATCCCTTAATGAGTCAAATTGGGATTCAAATAAGGTACGCGAATCAATTACTGACCATATAGGAGTCAATTAAATTCCTAAATCAGACTAACAATCCAATCAAGGCAAGTAGTACTAACTAAAGTCACAAATAAGTAAAATCACAGAGAAGCACTAATTTTAACATGAAAATATAATTCGAACCCTAAATAACATCAGCCAATATATATTGATTGACAGAGATAAACAATAACGGTAAAATATTAAAGTGATTAATGCAATAAGCAGAAAAACCTAAGGTTAGGGCATAGACATGAGAAACGTTCGAGCAAGTAAAGAGAATCAAGGTTAAACACTTAAAAACTTGGTATTTTGCAAAAAAAACTTTAAAAGGATGAAACCCTAGCTTTTTGAGAAGATAAAAATCGGTCGGTAGTAAAGAAACACAGGAAGTTTTAAAGAAAAATGGCAAAAGAACTTACGAATATCTCAGATCTACAAGGATCTGAACAAATTCGAGTAGTATAAGATTAGTTTTTTTTTTTATAAAAAATGACAGAGATGAAAGGAACCTGGTTTAAAATCATACATTCGAGCCATAAACACAGAGAAAATAATACTCACAAACGGAGACGACCATAGGTAGGCCTATGAAACGATTTTGAACAAAATTTGGGTTAAATATCTTCGAGATTCTTCCATAAATCAACATAATCGAACAACCAAAAGAGGTGAAGGTCGGTAGGGGCCAAAAGTTACAGAGAAATCCCATGGAACAGGGGTTTTTCGGTCACGGCGGCTAGGGTTAGGATGAGTGTTTGAGAGAGAAGATGGGAGGTAGGGATTCAGGGACGGCAGAAATAAGAGAAATAGGGGTGTCAGGGTTTGGGTTAGATTAAAAAAGAAAAGGGGTACGTGGATTGTTCATCTCAGAGATCAACGACCACGATTAAAGAAGGCTCTGGGTCGGGTAAGGGTTATTTAGTTTGGGTTGGGGCGGGTTGGGCTAAGATTTTAGGTAATTGGGCTGGTATAATCAGGTTGGATCCGAAATTAAAATGAATTCAAAAGGGGCTATTTGTTAAATACCTAATTAATTAATAAAATAATTTGTAAAAATAATTATCAAATTATAAAAAATAATTTTCTTGCATAAAAATGATTTTAAAATAATTACTTTATATTATAAAAATATAAAAACTATTTTCTGGCGAAATAAGGTAATAATGCATACATGGGCTATTATTGCAAAGTTATTGCAATTATAACCCAAAAATATAAATGTGACTATTCATACAATAATTAAATCTTGGTATAAATATAAACCATAAAATCATTATGAAACCATTTATGAGGCAATTAGTAATTATTTATATAAATAAAATACTGGGATAAATTAATAAAAATTCTTAGAAAAATATAAAAATTATGAAAAAATATTAATTGATGCTCATGCGTTGTTTTAAAGCTATATATGCATTTAAAAAAATAATATAAAATCATACTATGTCTTATAAAAAGACTAAACGGGCGCTGCAAATATAATCTGGGGTATTAAGCCCAAAGTCAATCCCACAGAGAATTGAACGTATCAACTGAGTCTATAAAATACTAAATTGTTACTTAATCACTTTTCTTAAGACTTTTGAATATCAATTTGTGTTGTTTAACTAATTCTACTAACGAAATAATAAACTAGTAATTGACTAACAATTTAATGTAAACAATAATAATAAAGGTCTAAGGTTATGGTTTCCCCCGTAGGTGATTCTTTCTCAGATACTTCTTATAGCTTGATTAATCGTCTCAATCAATAATGATCTCTCTATCTACCATAAATCTCTCTCGAGTAATTATGATAATTTACTAGACGCACTCTCTCAAGTTACGCTAGCTAGATTTCATTACAGTTAACTTTAGATTGCACCCGAGGTATCGTTATTTCTAATCCAACCTCTAAACCCTCGGTTATGACTTTATTCTATACTCTAGGAGTGGTGTTGTTCAATAATTACCTAAATATGCACTCTCTCTCAAGTAGATACATACTAAATAGGCACAGCTAATTGATGGCCATTCAATTAACTACAATAAGAACGTAGTTGAACAAAGAGAGAATAATCAATCAAAATATATTAATATTACAAGAAATTCATCCCCAACGGGTTCTACCAAAACCCTAGATTAAAAACTTAGCTACTCATGTTTAGA
>ML412973.1:99427-177416 GCA_005239525.1 Nicotiana knightiana | reverse complement strand
TCCCCCATTATTTGCTGAAAGGGTTAAGAAGACCCTAAGAGGACATCTCTCTGAGATTCCTTAGGATAATTACACCTATGGAAAGCTGATAGGTACTTGCACCCAAGAAGGTTTAAGTTTATGGAATGAGTTAAAATTAGCTCAACAGGTGAAAAGAAATCAGAAGACAGAAAAATCTCAATTAGGAGATTTCTGTACCCAATTTGGAATGGAAGGACCTTCCCAAGATAAAGGGAAGAAGAAGTATTTTGAAAATGATATTCCCACTAAGTCACGACCATGTCAAATGAATGCTGAGTTAGTGGAATTTTGCAAAAAAGAGATTGATAATATTTTACAAAAGGGTTTGACAAAACCTTCAAAGTCATCTTGGTCTTGCACTGCTTTTTATGTTAATAAAGCAGCTGAGCAAGAACGTGGTATTCCTAGATTGGTTATTAATTATAAACCTTTAAATAAATTTTTAAAATGGATTAGATATCCTATTCCAAATAAAAAGGATCTTTTATCAAGATTATATGATGTCAATATATTTTCAAATTTTGATTTAAAATCAGGATATTGGCAAATTCAGATTTTTAAAGAGCATACTTATAAAACTGCTTTTAATGTTCCTTTTGGGCAATATGAGTGGAATGTTATGCTATTTGGTTTAAAAAATGCCCCATCTGAATTTCAAAAAATTATGAATGATATTTTTAATCCATATTTGGATTTTGTCATTGTCTATATAATATTTTGGTTTATTCCAAAACTCTTGAAACACATATCAGGCATCTTGATATTTTTAAACGAATTGTTATACAAAATGGTTTAGTTATTTCTAAATCAAAAATGAGTTTATTTCGAACAGATGTCAGGTTCCTTGGACACCAAATCTGTCAAGGAAAAATTACTCCTATTCAAAGGTCTATTGACTTTGCTTCAAAATTTTCTGATGTTATAACAGACAGGACTATGCTACAAAGATTTTTGGGAAGTTTGAATTATATTTCTCCATTTTATAAAAAAATTTCTAGAGATTTAGCACCCTTAACTGATAGGTTAAAGAAGGATAAAAAGGGCAATAAATCCCCTTGGAATGATAGTCTCACTGAACTTGTTAAAAATATTAAGCAACGGGTTAAAACCTTGCCTTGCTTAACTCTTGCTAACCCTGCCTGGCAAAAAATTATTGAGACTGATGCTTCTAATATTGGCTATGGAGGAATACTTAAACAAGTTAATCCCCATGATAAGCATAAATATCTTATTCGATATCATTCAGGCAAATGGACTGAAGCCCAGCGAAAATATGCGACTGTGGCACATGAAATGTTATGCATTGTTAAATGCGTTTTAAAATTCTAATGATCTTTATAATCAGAAATTTCTGATTAGAACAAATGCTCAATCTGTTAAATATATGTTTGATAAAGATTTTAAATATGATGCTTCAAAATTAATGTTTGCTAGATGGCAGCCCAACTAGCTCCTTTTGATTTTGAAATCTTGTATAAAAAGGGAATTGATAATTCTCTCCCAGATTTTCTATCTAGAGAATACTTAAATAATTGACTATGTCTTATTTTGCAGCTTTCTTTGATGATAAAAAATTAATTACTATCTTTGAAGCTATTCCTTTAGGAAGAGATATTCAAGAAATGATTCTTGAAAAAATAATTGTTGTTGTTATACAGGAAGAAATGTAAGAATTTCATTTCTCTATACATGATTATGAGGATGATGATAGTCCTTATTATTTAGATCCAGAAGATTATTTTGGATCAATTGAATTAAATGGTATGAATAATTATTTTGACCTCCATTAATATAATTTGCTAATTTTGCAGCATGGGAGGGAACGACCTTCCTTGGTCGCAGATACGCGGCAAAGGTGGAAGAAATAGAGGAAGAGTAAGATCAGCCTCTCAATCCTTTCAGAGGTCATCATACGCCTCATCTTTTCCCGTCATACAATTGGGAAACAGAAGTCTGATAAACTCAAAAATTGGCGAAGCATCATCTGCAAAGCCAACTATAAATCTGGAAGATATTCCAGCAAATAGTCCATTATATGGGCAGCTTAAAGCATATCTAGATTCAAAAGAGCAAGGTGATACCTACGCTTCTTTAATAACAGAGGGTGATACCCAAAAATGCTCTGAAGAAGCATCCACCAAAGAAGTTATATTTCTTTTGGAAAACTCTGATATTCAGAGANTATTTGATAAAAGGGTTATATTTCCCAGGCGAGTCTTATAAAACTCGATCATATTATGAAGCTATTCTGATTCATACAGGGAGTGCTGAATTTCAGCATTTCACTTCAGATCATGAGAAAGAAGTTTATAACTTCTCAAAGATTATTATCAAACAGATTATATCTGCAGAAGAATGGGGAATCTCCACTATGAATGAAAGACAGGTTTGTGTGAACAAAATAAACATGAACCTTACTTATTGGGATTATATCCAAGCTTTTAATAAAGTATTTTATTATAATAATGATAAACATAAGCACACTAGGTTTATAAAAATTTGTGCAAAAAATTTTCATCAACCAATTCCTAACTGGTTTATAAACTAGTGGAAATTCCATGGCCCTTCAGTAAAAAATTTGCCATCAGAGTATTTAAATTTATACAAAGAATGGGATAAGGTATCCCCTTTTCTAACAGAGTTATATCTCTCAGATCATATTTGTAATCTTGAAAAAATTGATCAAATATATTTTTTTCATTGAGTTTTCAATTCCCTGGATTCATAAATGGCTTCCAGAAGTTGGATTTACTCCTGAGGACCAGATTCCTTGTCTTTATCGGGTCTATTATAATAATTTCTGGGACAAATTAACCAGAAAAGACCAAAAAATTAAGCAGCCATATGGACAAGAGCTTGTAGATCAAATACAAGCAAAGACTCAGGATTATAAAATCATGCCACAGAGAAAATTGGTAACTGAAAATTCTATCAAGCATATTGCAAGAAGAATTTCAGTCCAAGAAGGAGACAAAGACGAGATGATTAATGAATATCTCGAAGAAGTTAAGAGAAATTTATTCCAAAATCTCTCTCAAATTGATAAATCAGACACTTCCATGAAAAGTGGTACTAGCAATGATATTGTAGATGCATAGTCTGATGGACAAGAGCATATTTTATCTGACAATGAGTTAGAAAAGGTAGAAGATTTTCTACAATCCCTTAAAGGTCGAGAAGACCAGACAAGGATTAAAGCAAAAGGAAAAATTTAAGATTCCTTTTTATCTTTTAACTATTTAAAACAGTAGGTACACTACGTAAGGGACCCAGATAAGGGACCCATTATATTCCTTATGTTCCCTGAGTTTGCTTATATAAAGAGCACTCAGTTTTCATTCTAGGTGGAGTCGGGTTTTTTAGTTTCTGTCTTATTTTCCTCTCTCTCTCTCTCTTGTAAACATATTCTAGAATGACAAATAAAGATTGAAATTTGGCTTGAAGTTCAGCATCTTAGTTAAAGATAATTTGATTTTCTTGCTTTCATATTATTTCCCTCCAAAGTTGTTACAGCCGTGACTATGTCCAGCTAAGATATCTCATGTTTATACTGGATACATAATCTTTGTCAAATGTTTGCCATAAAGAATCTAGACTAATCAAAATATGATAGATTCTTATCATAGTTCTTGGCTTGGTTCTAAGATGGAGGTACAGTCGAAATATAAACTATTGATATTAGCGAGCAGTGGTGTTATAAGTTCCGTATGAATTTAAGTTAAAAGGGTAGCCTTATACTATTGTTAGAACCGCTAAAGATCAATATGTATATAATTCTGACATGCCCCTTGCTTAGGTGAAAATTTTCCATACAGTCAAGCTAAATAAAAATCTGTTATATTGCGATTTTGTTATTAGATCTGGATGGCTGAGCGGATTACCGCCAGCCTTATATACATATATATATATATATATATGCAGATGTGCATGTTTTGAACAGTACTGGACCTGGTGCCTGATGGTGTAATATCAGACCCACATCCAGGGAAGTTGATTCATTTTGTAAAAAACTAGTTTTGCAAATTTACAGCTTGTATAAGTTTTTGAGAATTTATTTTATGTGCCTTCAAATTTGAATGTTTCCTGCATAAAAAGATCTTTGGGTAGGTTAATTGTTAGTATATTACTGATGAAAGACAATGAAGTATGATTTAGTATATGGTTACTCGAGATAGAGCATGAAGAACATGAGCCTTACATTGAAGCATCTCAAGCACAAATGGTGTACTATGTTGATGATGCTGTCAATAAAGGGTGGAGTATTGATATGCTAAAGCCACAAGACTTGTATGATATGAGAGAAGTGGTGGAAGATGAAGTATACGAGATTTAAGCCATACCAACAGCAAGAACTTGAACTTTGTTTTGGCCATGGTTGCTGGTATGTTCAACTAGCTACATACCATCTAATTGATGATACACTAGAAGCAAATGTTGCTACTAATCATGCAAGATCTGCAGGTTGGAAGGTATGATTGGATTTACTCTGGCCCTGGGTTTTGATGCATGATTTAGTTGATTGAATGAGCATATACCCTAATAACAGGAAAGAAGATTGAGTTAGGATTAGTTATAATTAGATGTTGTTTCCATCTTATCTTGAATATGATGTAAGGACTGATGACAGAAATCAACCTGAACAGAGGGGTTCAAGCTCCAGTAGTTTGGATTATGCTCATACAGAATCTGCTTGGGATTCAGCCTACAACACTGTAGCAGCCGGTGCTGCATTAGTTGCGGGTTTAGGCGTACTAGTATTCTTAAGGAGATCCAAATGCATAAATAGAAAATTCATTCTATATGGTGGTTTATCTGAAGGTAACAATATTGCATGATTAAGGATTGCTTATTTCATATGTATAAGAGCATTTCATTCTTTTGCTCTTGTTCTTTCTATTTTATTACGAGATTTCTTCTTCCATAGTTCATTTTATGTTGATACTACTAGTTTTTGGAATTTTGACGTTCTATTCTCTGTTTTGCAGATCTCGGGCAGTGTTTTGGAGAGCGAGAAGCGGAAAAAAGCGAGGAGGCCTTGCTTCACTGAAGCGAGAAGCGAAGCGTACGTTTTTTCATGTGAAGCGCAATTTAACACATAAATAAATAAATAATAAAAGCGTAGATAAATGACCAAGAACTCAATAAAAATAACATATTAAGCAAATGTTTCAATTCTTAAATCAAGAATACTAAAACTAGATAGTCAATAATCCTCAAAAGTCATAACATATTAAGCAAATGCAAAACAAAATCTTAAAAAGAGCAACATCCTATTCTTCAACAATAAAAACAGAGCACCAAAGAAAAACAAAGCATAAATTAGGTCAGAACAAAGCAATAAAAACTGAAAAAAATAGAAAGAAGAAGATAAAAAGAAGTCGAACAGTGAACAAGCAGAGAAATCAGAAGAGGAAGAGAAGAGAAGAGAAGAAAGAACTGAAGAAGAAGAAAACTTACTCGAACTCGAACAGAGAAGAGGAGTCGTCGATTGCAGCAAAGAAGCAAATGTCTGGAAGTATTGTGCGTAGGTGTATTTGCAAGTTTTTTAAACAAACCCCTAGCAGATGTCTGAGCTTTTGTGCTCTTTTTTCATCGCCTCGCTTCTCGGTTTTTAGGGTAAAGCATGCGTTTATTCATGTGAGTCACACTTTAGGGCAGAAAAGCACAGGTCAGTCGCCTCGCCTCGCCTCGCCTCGCCTCGCCTCGCTTCTGCGCTTTAAGCGAGAAGTGTGCGCTTTTAATAACACTGATCTCGGGTTTAACTTTCAATCAGGATTCAACTATGCTAATCTTCCACTTCGGTAATCTCTTTAATCTGGTCTCCCTTCCAATCATACAAGGTACCACTTCCATTCTTTATTCTAGGAAAAGCAAACATGATCATTTGGAGTAGGTTTAAGAAATGGTTTCATGATGAGTAGAGAGATACTAACCGTTTAGTATTGGGGTAGTGACAAGCTGGCCGGCTTATAATATACTTTATAACCTTTTATTTGTTTTTACAGCATACCACGATATATGAGATAATTGTGCAACACTTTTATCTACTGGTACTTACTGATATACTGCATATGCATAGCGGGAGCTTAGTGCATCGGGCTGCCCCTTTCTGTGGAATGAATGGAAAAGGGGGGTTTGTGTTTGTTTTTAAGATATGAACTGAGTGCCATTTGATGAGTAACTGAGAACAAAGGAGAGGGATATGGAAAGAATGAAGTAATGAAAGGGGAAGTTATATCAGGACATTTTGGACCAGGGAATCGGTGACAGCGAGATATTCCTCCCAGAGCTCTAAAAAATGTATAAACTGCGGTGAGTCTCTATGNACAAAGGAGAGGGATATGGAAAGAATGAAGTAATGAAAGAGGAAGTTATATCAGGAGTACATTTTGGACCAGGGAATCGGTGACAGCGAGATATTCCTCCCAGAGCTCTAAAAAATGTATAAACTGGGGTGAGTCTCTATCAATGAGCGCCAGAAAAATCTCCTCATAGTGGAAGGAGTCAATCTCCAGGATGAATGTCTCTACGACATTCTGGACGTCCCCCACTTGTGGGGAGTAGTCCAGTGACCGCAACATGTGTGTCGCGCACCGGACCAGCCGGTTTTGCTGGCGAACAAACCGGTCTATCGCCCTTTGTTCCTCCACTGATAGACTCCCAACCCCGGAAACTTGTGATTTTCATAGTTGAAAGTATCTTTTTCCAAGAAGAGGTCCCCTCCTTCAATATCATGACTGAGTCGATTAGGCCAGATCATGAGTGAAAAGAAAAGTGAGAGGAGGGAAGGCGCACTACAACTAACATAACAGCCAGCTTGAAAATGTTAGCTAGCTAGCCCCTTTAAAACTACACCAACAGAAGGATGAAAACAAATCTGACACTCAAAAAATGATAAAAAAAAACAAGGCTAAATATATACACCGCCCCTTAAAGTTGGCACCATTTTTCATTTAAACACCTCAACCAAATCTTGTACCTATTTAGACACTTTAACAACCAAGAATATGAGATACTGCATTCTTGTGAAGGACGCTTGTCACATATAAACTTGTTTACTGTTTCAGCTTTATGATTCGGAGACTAAGCTTACTTAACTTGAATGAAATATCATGGGGTGGCAGCAACTCGAATCAGCAAATCCTTAGTACTGTTTTATGTTTATTTGATGTGGAACGATATTAGATTTTTATGGATTTAAAGTTGTAAGTTCTAAGTAACCATAAACGATTTTGTATTACTTTAGTTTGACATAAATTTGAATTTGTGATGATTGTTACTATGAATTTGTTTAATGCAATTTGATTTTGATTGAATGTGTAATATATTTACTAAGGTTATTTATATGTATGATTATTTGTAATCAAATTCTATTTTTTTTAAATAAAAATAGCAAATAGTGACGGTCATTACCCTCCACAAATTAAATTATATAAATATCAATATCATATTGTGGCGGTTTAAAACCCATACAAATTTAATATTTGGAAATATTGAGATCATATTGTAGATCTTCTAAACCGTTGCATATTGGTTTTAAAAACCATCACAAATTAAAAAGTCATTTTGTGGCGGTCGTCATGATCGTTTTTAAAAACTGGCGCAAATATGCTTGTGGCGAATATAACTGTGGTATTTTCAAAACAGTCACAATTTCATGTGGGGTCAAAAACAACCACAAATTAATAAAATAACCCCCACAAATTAAGCTTTTTCTTGTAGTCAGCATTCCATTTGTATTATAGTAGATGTATAAACAGATTACTAGGTAAAAAAGAACAGGGGAAAGACTAAAAAGTTGATACTTCACTACAATAACATCACAAAAAGAATGTTGCAGCCAAGATGAAGAATGTAACCAGTCATGTGGCACACATGAGCTCTACAAAATGGACATGATTTTTTCTGTTGTAGCCACTTGTTGACGCAACCAATATGAAACTCATGGCCACATTGAAGTTTGCCAATGGTATCTTCATCTTGATACTCACGTAAACATATGACACATGTTTCTTGTTCCTCCTCACCATCTACCTCCATTGCACGAGCATAATAACTTCTTGTTTCCACCTCGAACTTCTCTTCTTCTTCTACTACTATTTCTTCGTGTGTGGGCAAAACTTCACTACAAAACGGACAATCCACTACAAGAGAAGTGATTATTAGCGATGAAAAATTCAGTCGTTAAAAGCCCAAATATGGTCGCTATAGGTCACTAACGACCGGGCAAAAACTGGTCGTCAGCGGACACTAAATGCGCCGTCGTTAAAAGTAAATGACCGGATTGGAGTTCGGTCATTAAAGATTCTTTAGCGACAACATATTTTATGGTCGTTATACTTACTCTTTTGTGACCGGATTTTCCCCTCGTTGATTTGTCATCCGGTCATTAAAGCTCTTTAAAAACAACCACAAATTCAATTACTATAATTACTTTTAGCGACCGGAGTTCCCTTTCGTTAATTTTATGTTACTTCTAACGATAATATTTTTAACGACTAATTTTTTTCCGCTTATACTTATTTAACAATTTGACAATCCAATCATTAAATAGTTGTAAAGACCATATTTTCCTTCACTTATATGAAGGTTTAATAAATGCATTAGATAATTCATAAATTTTTCCATGTGTTTGCGCAATAATATTCATTTTTCGATATACTTATACATACACATCAGAAAAAATACTAAATAACCACATGTATTCACATAAAATTAATCTGTAAATTAGAAAGAACTATAAAACAACACATTACTAGACATCTAAACTGTATGACTTTCTCACTATCAAATCCTAAAAGAGAGAAAATGAAATTATTTGTACAATGACAATATTCCTACACAACCGCCAAGAAAGCTTAAGATCTAGTATGCATCAGCTTGCTTTATACTTTTTTCAATGACATCTTCATACTTCAAATTTTTGACCTGTTAAAAGAACAAGCTCATGTCACTTTAGTAAAAACTTCTCTAACTATTTTTTATTTAAAAAAAAACAAATGCATAAATTTAATCACCGTGGTAATTGAACAATTGGAGTAAATAAATCAAACATGGCGATTGTAAATCTAAAGCATAAGACACAAACTTTTCTGGAATTCAAATAACCTTTATTAAAAAGTTCCAAACATGGTGAAAGAGAAAGATAATAATAATAATAAATGTATAAGCATAGAGCATAACTGTGCAAAAAGCGAATGAGCAGGAGAATAACAGACAGTTTGGCCAACAACGAAGAAGGAGAAGACCAGGAAGAGTTGTGCAAGAATGGAGATCAAAAGAAGTGAATGTTGTACAGGGTGATGTTTCAACTACAAGTGAATTAAACCAACAACATCAGCCAGTGAAGCAAAGTCAGGAACATGATACGGAAAACTATCACTAAAGATGCAACAAATCAGAAACAGATACAGAGAGGACAGCAAGGGAAAGGGAAAAATGAAGCCAACCCGCAGCATTCCTAACAGAGGGAAGGATGTGATCACTGAACCAACTAGGAGTGTATGGTTTTGAGGCTATACAAATTGCAGAACATGTAATTGAGAATACAAAACTGCCAAATCATGGTGGAGGATCCTCTTAATAAATGACTTGGGTGATTTAGAACATAAGGGGCATCAATAAAAGATATAAAAAGGGTTTAAAACAACAGCAATTAAGAGACAAATTTCTATAAACAAAAATTATTAAAGCGGGCAAAACAAATCAGCACACGTAATTACAACAATAACAACCCAATAAAATTTCACAAGTAGGGTCTAGGGAGGGTAGAATGTACGCAGGCCTTACCCCTACTCCGGAGGGATAGAGAGGTTGTTTCCGAGAAACCCTCGGCTCAAGAAAACGAAAATAGACTATAATCTATGACAACAACAAAAATCAAAAAGATAATACAAGGATAGTAGGAAACAGAAAATGGATGGAATTCATTATATTCTAGTGTAAAATATTTTTTTTACATTGTGTAGTTTAAGCTGTGATAGAAAGTAGCACCATTTTTAGCAGATCACCATAATAATTATCATACAATCTTGTTGTATTTATACCGCCGGTACGTTATTCTCCTGTCACTTTTTCCAAAATTTTGAAAGAGCTCTTCTGTTACTATCAACTGCATATCTTCGTCAAAATCACATTTCTGTCTTTATTGTTAACCTTTAGACAGAGAGATAACCCAAGAAACCAAAAAGATTCTAACCAAATAAGAGGCTGAGTTTCTCACTTTCGTTCATTGATGCAAATCTGTTCACCATCAAGTTAATTTCGGGTGAGGACCTACTCTTGTTTTCATACTTTTTACTAATTTATCATCTACTTATTCATAAGAGTTCGTAGAGTGTTATAACATTAACGACATTCATATCATCACACTAGCTACATAGACTAATAATCACTATTGCAAGTGAACTTTACAAATGATAAGAGCTCATAATATACTGTAAAAAGTTTTCCAACTTTAAAATTAACTGATGGTAACTGAACAATGTACCGTAAGAAGAAGCGGTTGGTATGACTGGTGTAAAAGGGTGTTACACTGTCATAATTTAAAAATCAAAGTAAGTGAGGTTCTAATGATCAACGCTGATGGACGGTTGATATCCATATAGTTAGTCATGAATATTTTAACAAATGAAGTAAGACAAAATACGAAAATCTGTGTTCTCCTATTTTATGAAATTATGCACTAGCTCAAATCAAGTAATACAGAAGTCAAACATAACTTCACCTACATGGACTAGTTCAAACCAAGTAATACAGAAATCAAACATAACTTCACCTATTTAATATGTGAAAGCCACGACACCAATTATAGTAAATATATGTATTTAGAAGTAAACCTGCAAATGGCTGGCGGTATTTTCTCTAGTTAATCCAGGGACTTCCCTTTGATCAAGAATCTTTTTTGGTATCAGCACACATAATTACATTGAGATAAAAATATCAAACAAGCTAATTCATGAAATTTATGTCATCTTTTTCCTACTACTATTGTGTTTGTTTGTATCTTGAATGACACCATCTAATGCCTGCTCAATATCAATAAAGAGTTGAAAAGAAAAATGAAAATGGTCGCAACTCCATATGGTAGAGACACTGCCATTTCTTTTTATACCTACAAACACTTGCTACTACTTTTTGTATATTACTAAAAAAACTATGTGCTAAATCATATATGAAAGTTACACTTCGAAGAACAAAATAGATATCTCTGTAGAAATCCAGGAGCAGAGATATCTGATTAGTTGACTATTATCCAGTAATATGCCAGTGAATTAGAATTCTCTAAATACTTGAAATAAGTTCATTGTCTATGTATAAAAATTTGTATAAGTTTATAGCACATTCTTGAATGTAGAAAAGTACCAAAATTGGATAAAATATTATATGATCTTGTCGATTTAACATAAAACAAAACAGAAAGTTCAGCTAAGGAAAAAAGATTCTATAAGTGATTGGAAAATAAGAGATTGGAAAATATAGAAGCCTTTCATAGTGAAGCAGGATGGTAATCAACTAGTTCATCCTTCAACAAAAAAGAGCGAGGGACCTAAGTTGTTGACATGAAAAGTAGAAGAAAGTTCTATTTATTCATTTGATTAAGAAATACTCATCATATCATAGTGGAAATATAATTTGCATAAAGAAAGACATGACAATAGAAAGTGACAAGGTGGCTAACTAAATGAATATGACGTGTGATATTTGTAAAAATTTGGTAAGAGTTTACTAACCTTTCAGATGTCTGTATCTGGTTCAGTTGAAGATGGCGTTGATGAAGGCTGCCCAGAGTATGCGCTTGCAAATTGTGCAACAGTATTCTCCAAGTTATCCAGGCGTCTTTTAGTGTAAGATTTTCTTTTCGAGTTGCATTCAGCTCATCCAACGGTGCAGCCTTAGAGAAATTACCATATTTTAACTCCTTAGCGGTTATTCCACCTCCAAATCCAACCACATTGCTCTTGCACTGAGGTCCAAAGCACCTTTCTACAACCTCAATATTTGTAAGAGACGGCTCAGATTGTACCAGTTCTTGAATTTCGGCCTAAAAAATTATAATCTTTGAAACAATGTAATACTTTGATAAAAGGAAGGGTGTAAAATGAAATTTATCATTCAACATACATATTTTTCATTAGTTTCAGGTTCGACAAGCTTATCGTCCTTCTTATGAGTCGCAAAGAAAATAGTCGCCATATCTGGTGAATTACCATCTTTGCCTCCCTTCGCATTTAAATAAACAAGTCAAACAATTTTTTTAAACAAAGAGGGGTTTCTTAATACAATAGAACAATTACCAGCTCATAAATAATCTCTCTGATAGGCTTGCTACCCGTACGATGAGGCATAATCAACTTAGACCTATTCACTGAGTTTCTCATACTTCTTTCCTATAACAACAACAGAAAACAGAAGGTGTCGTATTAAGATGCTATAAATATTTTGAAGCCATATCTTAAACTTTTCAGATAAGAAGTGCTCCTTGACCAACTTAATATTTGTAAGAGACGGCTCGGATTGTGCCAGTTCTTGAATTTCGGCCTAAAAAATTATAATCTTTGAAATAATGTAATACTTTGATAAAAGGAAGGGTGTAAAATGAAATTTATCATTCAACATACATAATTTTCATTGATTTCAAGTTCGACAAGCTTATCGTCCTTCTTATGAGTCTCAAAGAAAATAGTCGTCATATCTGGTGAATTACCATCTTTGCCTCTCTTCGCATTTAAATAAACAAGTCAAATAATTTTTTTAAACAAAGAGGGGGTATCTTAATACAATAGAACAATTTACTTACCAGCTCATAAATAATCTCTCTGATAGGCTTGCTACCCGTACGATGAGGCATGATCAACTTAGACCTATTCACTGAGTTTCTCATACTTCTTTCCTATAACAACAACAGAAAATAGAAGGTGTTGTCTGCCGCTTAAAAATTAAGATGCTATAAATATTTTGAAGCCATACCTTAAGCTTTTCAGATAAGAAGTGCTCTTTGACCAACTTAATATTTGTCAGAGACGGCTCGGATTGTACCAGTTCTTGAATTTCGGCCTAAAAAATTATAATCTTTGAAATAATGTAATACTTTGATAAAAAGGAAGGGTGTAAAATGAAATTTATCATATTTTTCATTGGTTTCAGGTTCGACAAGCCTATCGTCCTTCTTATGAGTCTCAAAGAAAATAGTCGCCATATCTGGTGAATTACCTTCTTTGCCTCCCTTCGCATTTAAATAAACAAGTCAAACAATTTTTTTAAACAAAGAGGGGGTTTCTTAATACAATAGAACAATTTACTTACCAGCTCATAAATAATCTCTCTTCTCTGATAAGCTTGCTACCCGTACGATGAGGCATAATCAACTTAGACCTATTCACTGAGTTTCTCATACTTCTTTCCTATAACAACAACAGAAAATAGAAGGTGTCGTCTGCCGCTTAAAAATTAAGATGCTATAAATATTTTGAAGCCATACCTTAAACTTTTCAGATAAGAAGTGCTCCTTGACCAACTTAATATTTGTAAGAGACGGCTCGGATTGTACCAGTTCTTGAATTTCGGCCAAAAAATTATAATCTTTGAAATAATGTAATACTTTGATAAAAGGAAGGGTGTAAAATGAAATTTATCATTCAACATACATATTTTTCATTGGTTTCAGGTTCGACAAGCTTATCGTCCTTCTTATGAGTCTCAAAGAAAATAGTCGCCACGTAGAGTGTCGTGTTCACGGAGAAGGAAATCTCTATTGCACAAGTCTGACTTCGGACGCTCATATCTCACGATCTATAAGGAATATTGAGATGATGTAACAACGAAAGTTGCATCCCTTTATTTTTAGTTTTCGTAAAAATAAACCATTTATCATTTGGGTTTGTGTAAAAAGATTTATTGATGTTACACTATAGGCTGTCCAGAAGATGAAGAAGCAATTTGTATTGCACAGGGCTGACTTTGGAAGCTTATATCTCGAAATCTATAATAGGAGATGACCAAAACATGTGACTTGTAGATCTTGAAGTCTAGTTTTCAAAACATCAAATCATTTGTCATTTGAATTTTTGTGTAAAAGGTTCCCTAATTTTTCTAAACATAAAGGGACTAGCAGAAATTATGCCCTCTTTTTTCACCTTCCAATACAAATACACAATTATAAAGAGAGACAATAATAGCGTAAATAATGAGATTTGCTTTAGCTCGAATTAGTTAATTGTAAGGCTTAGAGGATGATGACAGATAAAATTGGCATTCACAAATTGCGAAAGAAAATTCATGTGTTGAGAGTTTCGAACAATCTGATCTGGTAACCATCTTTGCCTCCCTTCGCATTTAAATAAACAAGTCAAACAATTTTTTTAAACAAAGAGGGGGTTTCTTAATACAGTAGAACAATTTACTTACCAGCTCATAAAAAATCTCTCTTCTCTGATAGGCTTGCTACCCGTACGATGAGGCATAATCAACTTAGACCTATTCACTGAGTTTCTCATACTTCTTTCCTATAACAACAACAGAAAATAGAAGGTGTCGTCTGCCGCTTAAAAATTAAGATGCTATAAATATTTTGAAGCCATACCTTAAGCTTTTCAGATAAGAAGTGCTCTTTGACAAACTTAATATTTGTAAGAGACGGCTCGGATTGTACCAGTTCTTGAATTTCGGCCTAAAAAATTATAATCTTTGAAATAATGTAATACTTTGATAAAAGGAAGGGTGTAAAATGAAATTTATCATTCAACATACATATTTTTCATTGGTTTCAGGTTCGACAAGCTTATCGTCCTTCTTATGAGTCTCAAAGAAAATAGTCGCCATATCTGGTGAATTACCATCTTTGCCTCCCTTCGCATTTAAATAAACAAGTCAAACAATTTTTTTAAACAAAGAGGGGGTTTCTTAATACAATAGAATAATTTACTTACCAGCTCATAAATTATCTCTCTTCTCTGATAGGCTTGCTACCCGTACGATGAGGCATAATCAACTTAGACCTATTCACTGAGTTTCTCATACTTCTTTCCTATAGCAACAACAGAAAATAGAAGGTGTCGTCTGCCGCTTAAAAATTAAGATGCTATAAATATTTTGAAGCCATACATTAAACTTTTCAGATAAGAAGTGCTGCTTGACCAACTTAATATTTGACGGCTCGGATTGTACCAGTTCTTGAATTTCGGCCTAAAAAATTATAATCTTTGAAATAATGTTATACTTTGATAAAAGGAAGGGTGTAAAATGAAATTTATCATTCAACATACATATTTTTCATTGGTTTCAGGTTCGACAAGCTTATCGTCCGTCTTATGAGTGTCAAAGAAAATAGTCGTCATATCTGGTGAATTACCATATTTGCCTCCCTTCGCATTTAAATAAACAACTCAAACAATTTTTTTAAACAAAGAGGGGGTTTCTTAATACAATAGAACAATTTACTTACCAGCTCATAAATAATCTCTCTGATGGCTTGCTACCCGTACGATGAGGCATAATCAACTTAGACATATTCACTAAGTTTCACATACTTCTTTCCTATAACAACAACAGAAAATACAAGGTGTCGTCTGCCGCTTAAAAATTAAGATGCTATAAGTATTTTGAAGCCATATAAGAATTGCTCCTTAACCAACCATTCTCAATCACTCTTGTCGACCCCCTCTGGCACATCCTATAGAACGCAATGACTTAGACTTCACAATCAAGTGCAGTGTTCCTCTCGAATTGTTCCATAACCTTCTCATATGTTTCAAGACATTATATCTTTGACTATTTATGTCAGCACTATCAAATTTGTCCTATAATATTTTAAAAATATAAGTTTTAGATAAACAAAAAAGAAAAATTGAACCAACAATATGAGATTAAATATTTGAGAGTTACTAGTGACAAATTAATTTATCTCTTAAGATGACGTGATTATTAAATGCGAAAACACGCTCGACATCATAATTTGATCTTATATGAACATTGCAAAAACAGCATGAGAGGAGAGCAGATTCATTGATATGATTCATAATCTACATTCAGCAAACAAAATGCTCTACTATAAGCCTCAACAGGTCATGTCATCTTGTTTTCCAAATTGAACACTTACTTTTGACTTTGAAACATCAATTTCTCAAGTTGAACTATTTGATAAACTCCGTCTACAGCTAAAAGTCATGAAATATGTTATGTTCAGCTAACTACATGCTTAAAGACATGCATATGTGCTTTATTAGCTTTTGGGGATTAATATATGGTTGTAGTTTGTTTCTAGTGTTGTATAACTTGTTCATGGTGTTTTTGCAGTTGGAAGAAAGGCAAGTGATAATGCGATCAAGACCGAAAGAGGAGGAGGAAGCCATGGCAGCTCTAATGAGCAGGATACAGAGGCTAACTAAACTGATCCTTGTTTCTTCAAAGAATTCAATACTTGGGTATTTGGGTGATGTTGCCGGCCTGCCGGGCCTCAGAAGGAATGACAAGATTTGATGATTTTTTTATACTGAAAAAAGGATGTTATTGTCTTTCCAAGGGAAACATTTCTTACTACCTTAAATGATGAGAAAAAATGCAATAAATATCATAGGAAAAGATACTGCTAAGAAATGGATATTTTTCTCAGTGATGCAGAAGAAATAGGATATTGGGGTTCTTTAGGAAAGCATAATAAACTATATGTTTCTACTCATTTAATTTTCTCTTTGAATTCTTACAAACCAAAAATAAAAAGAACTCGACAGATGTACTGATGTAAAGGCACTAGTATTTTATTTTCATTTGTGAAAGAAGAAAAGGAGAAGGCAAAACAACAAGATAATACTTTAAATTCTTATCATAACAGCTTCCCACGTATGGTCCAGCTTATATTCTTCAATGTCCGCCCATGAATCTACGCGCAGTGGGCACATATTACGATCACAAACTAATATACCTAAGTGTCCCACAAATGAGGTTGCATTCTTCCCAACAACTCGATTCTGGTAGAAAGTGAAGCTCAACTTTTCTCCAGCTTTCAGTCCTAGAACATTTTTACACCTATTCTTTCCTCTCACTTTTTTTGCCTTTTCAAATTCACATGGACCTGATAATTTTAAGTGTAAGTCAAACAATAAAAAAGTGGCAGTGCAATAACAACAAAAAATATATTACAACTTGAAACACTAAAATACTTATTTCGTTTCTCTGAGTGTCTTGCATCACTTCAACTTCTTGCGGGAGGTAAACATCATCTTCTAGTGGATCAAAACCAGGAGGTGCAAGACACTTATTTTGAGATAGTTCGTTCAGATAAGAAGCTGCTGCATTACGATTTTTACTTTTGACAATCGGGAGTCTCTGTTCAGCATTTACTCTTACCGAACCCAAAGTTTTAAAGCTTTGTCCTCGTCCCCTTGCTAAGGCTCCAGGTGCAACATATGAATGCTTAACGGTCTTTGAAGATGATTCCATTTCAAACTTCTGAGATTTTAATGGATTCATCTCAACCTAATACAACAAAAGAAAGCAGAGTGTTAAGCAACCACTTAACTGATGCAACTAAACGTTCTAATCAGATGAGTCAAGTATGAGCATTGTAAAGAATTTAACAAATTAAAAGCAAATATTATGAAGTTCCAAACCTTAATGAGTTCTTTTCCTTTTCATTTGTGTTGAATTATCTAACTCCTCTAAATCATCATCCTCCTTCTTCATAATGTCAAAAAAATCACGAGGTTGAACTTTCCGTACACATGCCACCCCTTATTGGAAAGATTATCAGCATAAAATACTTGTGATGCTTGGTTGGCTAATACAAAAGGCTCATTTGTTTTCAGAAAGCGCTGGCGGTTAACACTTACAATGTCATATTCATCTACTTTAACTCCCTTTTCTTGGTCATATATATCAAACCAATTACATCGAAACAAAACCACTCTTCTGTTTCCAACAAATTGTAACTCAAGAATCTCGGTTAGTTCTCCATAGTAATCAATATTTTTATTCTCTTCATCTGTCTCACCAACTACAACCACCCCACAATTCTGAGTTCTTAAACCTTTATCATAGTCTTGCACATGAAACCTATATCCATTAACAACGTAGCCATGAAAACTTGTTACATATGGCGTAGGACCACGTGACAATGAAACCAAATCTGTCATTTTCTTATTATCATCGTGTTTGTGCAGACCTGCAACCTATCATGAACAAGTACATTTTAACAAATACTATTTGCATAATTGGTTTGAAAACTAATAATTTCTTATTAGTACTCACATTTTCTTTTAACCAACTAATGAATTGTCGATCCGAAGTTTCTTGAGAGTTATTAACTGGAATTTGTGAAAACTCTCTACAAAAATTGAAAATAATATGTCATTTTAAAATAAAAAAGTTAGAGAATTTATAAGTAAATTATTGGATTAAATCGAGAAATGGTTGAACTTCATCACAATTTTTTAGAATATAAATATGTGTTTGCTCAAATTCATATGAATCAAATCTGCATGGTTTACCACCTCTTAAAGCTCTTCGATATTCACAAAAAATTGTTAAACTTCCATCACATTCTATAACACCACCATCACAATTTCGTTCAAGGCGATTAAATTTTGTTTCCATTGTATGCAAATACCTTGAACATAAGGTCAAACATTCAGTTGCTAAATATCTCTCTGCAATAGAACCTTCTGAGCAAGCCCTATTACCAACTAAAGACTTCATAAAGTATATGTATCGCTCCATTGGATACATATGCCGATATTGAGTAGGTCCAGCAATCTTAGCTTCATTAGCTAAATGAATCAGCAAGTGCTCCATGAGATCAAAAAAAGTAGGAGGGAATACCTTTTCTAACTTGCACTCAGTTTTCAGAATTTGGCCATCAATTTGTTCTAATTCTTCCATGCTTAAGCATTTTGCTCCAAGAATGTTGAAAAATAAAGACAACTCAATAAGTGGTTCACTCACATATTTGCAAAGCATTCCATGTATCGCAAGTGGGAGTAAATGTTGTAGAATAATATGGCAATCATGACTTTTAAGCCTGAAATTTTACGATCCTTAAGGTTGACACACTGAGAAATGTTTGATGAAAATCCATCCGGGAGCTTCAGATTTTTTAAGAAATCGCGAAACTTGTACTTCTCTTCAGGAGATAATGTGTAACATGTTGGTGGTAAGTCATATTTATCCCCATTTTTTATTGGATGCAATTCTTTCCTTATATTCATCGGTTGCAAATCCAGCCGAGTTTTTATGGTGTCTTTGATTTTTCCTTTGATATTCAAGAGTGTCCCCAAAATATTATCACATATGTTCTTCTCAATGTGCATCACATCTAAATTATGACGCAATAATAGAGTTTTCCAATATGGAAGATCAAAGAAAATACTCTTCTTATTCCAATTATCACCCCTCCTCTTGTGTGATATTTTAATCTTCTTCTTTGGATCCTTTGTCAGTTGCAACCCGTTTAAATCAGCCACTTGACCAAGTATATCTTTGCCAGATAATATTTTTGGAAGTAATCGTCGCTCCTTAGTGCCATCAAATGACTCTTTATCATTCCTCCATTTATGATCAAGAGGAAGAAAGCGTCTATGGCCCATATAACACTGCTTTTTACCATTTTCTAACCTAATTGAGAAAGTTTCTTTATTGTAACAATGGCAAGCCAATTTACCTTTTGTACTCCATCCGGACAAATTCGCATATGCTGGAAAATCATTAATGGTCCATAGCAAAGTTGCATGTAACATAAATTTCTTTCTAGTCGACGCAGCAAAGGACTCCGCTCCAGTTTCCCATAATTCCTTTAATTCTTCAATCAAAGGTTGGAGATAAACATCAATTGTATCTCCCGGACTCTCAGGACCAGGGATAAGCATCGACAAAATAAAATTCTCTTTCTTCATGCATAGCCAAGGTGGTAAATTATAAGGAATAAGTACCACCGGCCAAATGCTATATGGAGTTTTGGAATTTCCAAATGGTTGAAAACCATCTGTAGCAAGTCCAAGTCGAACATTACGAGGCTCAATAGCAAAAGATTGGTGAAGTTCATCAAACGTTTTCCATGCTATTGAATCAGATGGGTGCCTCATTATACCATCATCAACTCTTTTGTCATGATGCCATGTCATTAAAGAAGATGTCTTTGAGGACATAAACAATCTTTGAAGTCTTGGCTTTAGAGGAAAATAACGTAAAATCTTGTATGGTATCTTTTTTTCACTTTTAATTTTTATTTCCCCGCTACGTTTATCCTCTTTCCACCTAGATGAACCATAAACTTTGCAAAATTGAAGAAGCTCATCATCCTTTCGATATAGCATGCAATCATTCTTACATGCATCGATCTTCATGTAAGAAAGTCCAAGGTCCCGAATTATCTTCTTTACTTCATAATATGAAGCTGGCAAGTTTGATTCATCAGGCAACAAATCTTCCCTCAACATTTTCAACAACATTGTAAATGATTCATTACTTCAACGACCAATACTTTTAATGTGAAGCAATTTAATCACAGTAGAAAATTTAGAAATTTTTGAACCTTGATACAATGGTTGATCAAAATCCTTTAAGAGCCTACATAATTTCTTTTGCTTCTGGATTTGGTTCCTCCTCAACAGAATCATCACCACCCGTTTCTATATTGTCTCTATCGAAATTGGGGTATAAATCTCTTAAAATCCCATGTATCATCTTCACCATCACTATCTTCAACGTCATTATCATCTACAAGCTCAGAATCTGAATGCGGCTCACCTAACCTCTCCCCGTGGTGATACCACAAATTATAATTTTGGATTATTCCATATACTATTAAATGTGACTTAACCTGCTCACGTGTTCCGGAATATGCATTACCATACTTGACGCATGGACAACGAATTGTGTGTGTTTCTCCTAGTCTCATAAAAGCATAATCCAAGAATTTCTCCACCCCAAGTTTATAAGCATCATCAAGGCGATCATGAACAAGTTGCATCCATTGTTTGTCAGGTGCCATAATCTAGTACATGCATAATACATATATACAACAAAAATATATTAAGAAAATAACGCAAAAATAGCAAGAAGTAAATGGAATGACATTCGTTGATTATTTAAAAGATAAACTAGGAATTTATGAATATTCATATAATGAGAATAGACAATGGCAGAACTAGTGCCCAACATCCAAAACTAAAGAGCATCAAACAGAAATCACCAAACAATTGTTCTACGATACAATTACCACATTAGCAGGAACATGAAGATGAAAAAAAAAGAACAACTACTAGTGTACAATTACAGTTGGTTTAGACAAAAGATTCAAATTAATAACACAACCATAATCTTAATTATTCATTATGTCCCCGATTTCCTTTTCTTTTTTAAATTTTGGTTTATCAGGTTAGATTAAGTCTTGTCATAGATTTGAGAATCATGAGTAGTTAACTGAGTGGGTTGCTCTAGTGGTGAGCACCCTCCACTTCTAACCAAGAGGTTGTGAGTTTGAATCATCCCAGGAGCAAGGTGTAGAGTTCTTGAAGGGTGATTTAAAATAAGGGTGCTTCTCTCTTATACATATATCGGTAATATATTAACAAAAAGCATCCTGAAATTTAGTATTTGTTCGGTTTAAACCCATGAAAGAGCCACAGTCAATGATGAGGCCGGGTTGCTTCATTTCTTTATAAATAGCTTAAATTTAAGAGATTAATTAATTAGAGGCATTGATCTTATTTGTTAATACTAATTCGTTACATGTGTAGAAGAATGGAAGGAGAAGCATGCAGCTAGTAAGGCTAATTATATTGGTCATTAGCTCTCTTATGTGTTTTTAGGTAAATAATTAGGTTGACAGTTGATCAAAATGATGGCGTATATCAGGATGATTTTAACACGTAAATTATAAATTAGATGGCATTTGAATGTGTGAAAAACTGACAACAAATTGAATAGGCCTACCATTTTGCATGTTATTGTGCAAAATGGCATATAAAAAAGCTGTATCTCAAAGATGTATAAAGCTCAACATCACCTTGAATTGATGTTAGAATCTTTGTCTTTCGACTGTGCAAGTCAAGAAGAAAACTGTAATACAATCGTTGCTATATGTCGCAAAGTCTACATTTCTAAATCATGCGACGAACAAGCTCTTGAATCCATTGAACGTGCTGCCAAGATCGATGCAGAAACTGTCATCCTGAACATATTTCAAGCTCACGATTACAATAGAGTTAACTACACAATTGTACCATTGGTTTTGCTCATGATAACACAAGCTGCTTCATTTTACAGCTAGCCCTTTGCATCAAACTGTAAGCGCTAGCCATGGCTAGCTGCTGCTTTCTACGAAGGCATAAACCTTGAGAGCAGCACTCGGGTGCTCATCCTCGCCCCATTGTTGTGGATGACATTGTCATTCATCTACTGGAAAGGCCTTCACTAGACGAAGCTGCAGACTTGCTAAAGAAGTTGCAGCTAGATATTGAAGCCAGTTTCAATGTCAGTACAGATTTTGTTACTTGAAATGGCCTTGACATTAATAAATGATCAGCACGATTTACATCAACAGTGCAAATGAAAACAGTATCCTTTTATCTGTATGCTCCTGCTGATCGCCCAAATGGGAAAGCTCTGGGCACCATCAGGCGGGAGCTGGGCTATTACTGCCCCAACTTCAGGGGCATCCAGTGCAAAGGATAGGGTCAACCCGACCACGTTCCACTGAAACCTGATGAAGGTCCAGAAAAGGTGTCTCAAGCCAGAGAAATACTGATGATGTGAGCTTGTCCATGAGTAGCTATATACAACATTCCAGTCATGTCTATGGATCTATCAGCTGCACGACAGATTGTAGAGAAGTTGAGTGCCTGAGTCGAGGACCTACCAATTGTGCAAACTCTTGGCCTGTTTCATGGTGAGGACTCACCCGAGATAGATTGCACTCTGCGGGAGCCAAACCAAATTGGAGCTGATCGTGTCCAGAACCATGTTGAGACACTTGCAAGGTCTGGACTTAGAAAAAGGGTGTTTTACTGAAGTTTCTCCTGAAAATGATAATTGAAAGATGCATGAAAATAATCTCTGCTAATTTGGACTGAGTCATCAGTTAAAAATTGTGCATGCAGCTAAGAAATCTTATGTTTCTGTGTCAGGTAATAAGAAAAAGCTCACCTAATCGCCACTTTATTTTCATACCAAATGCAGTTCGAGTAGAATCATAAAGAGCAGTTCAAGCATGTTCACACTTTGGAGCTTCATACTAGCACAATTAGTCATTTTCATGTGAAGCTCCTTTAGCGTTTGAGACTTCATATGATACTTTGCATCTCACTTTCTTTGATCGTTAATATGCCAAATTTCTGTGACTTTCTTATTCTGGTTTACAACAGTTTCACGCAAGGTCTAGCAAGATACTTTGCTGAAACTTTCACATACTTGATAATTTTTTAACACTCCAAAGCTGGAACTTGGTTAGCAGTTCATCTGCAAAGCAGTCAGTACTCGGAATAGACAAATGGGACTCACAGCTTATTATAACACTTCCAGTCCCACAGATCCCGCCCCTGCCCCCTCCGCACAAAAGAAAAATAAAAAAGTAACTTGCTCCAATATGAGAATGCATAGTTCAAGCCTGTTAAAGAAGAAGACGACTCCAAAACAACCAAAATGTTAAACAAGAAGATAAAGTTCGATACGATATAGGCAATAGCACTGGTCTTTGTAAAACAAAATAGAAGAAAGAAACGTATAATAGTGAGAAAGAAAAAAGTCAACTTTTGCCCAAGACCCAAACTCGAGACCATTATAGTGTAGTAGGAAATAAGTCGGGATAAAACTGCAGAGCAAACAAGGCATACGTCTTTCCATTACAATCCATTTTATTTGTTTTTCTAAAGTTCCTGCCAGAATTAGCCATTATGCGTAACACAATTTTTCTGATATTTGGCCTATTCACTCAACACACTATATGTCTATATCCATTATCTTAGAGCTGAAGAAAAAAATATGATTCAAAAATATTCAATACTTATGACTTCAAATCAATGTTGATCATCTAACAAGTTGAAATCCCTAAGAGTCTTTAAGAGAGTGAAAGCTTGTTACTTACCATGAGGATGTGACCGTGGCCCGAAGAAGAACTACCAGAGCTTGCAGTGTGACTGTAATAGGGAGATAAATCCAGGACAATAAAACTGTAACCAAAACAAGGCATAAGTGCATTATGCATAACACAAGCTTTCAGATATATATTTGCCTACGCAGTCAACGCTCTATATCCATTCTCTTATAGTGTTGAATAAGAAACATGATTCACAAAATTAAAATCTTTTGACTTCAAGACAAAAAAAAAGGGCGGCCCGGTGCACTAAGCTCCCGCTATGCGGGGGGTCTGAGTAAGGGCCGGACCACAAGGATCTATCGTAAGCGGCCTTACCCTGCATTTGACTTCAAGCCAATGCTGATTAAATAACAGTTCAGAATCCCTAAGAGAAAGTCTTTAAGAGAGTGCAAGCGTATTACTTACAATAAGAATGTTATCGTGGCCCAAAAGAAGAACTCCCCGAGCTACCACCATGACAGTTTATGATGTCGGAATCAACCCAAATGTCTTCATTTGAAGCAGATTCAGGTCTAAAGAGTGGAGCAAGGAGAGAAGTGGCAATAGGATGGTTCCGCTCTAATGTCCGCCACCACATTCTGCTTCCTTTTATCTGTTTGAGAGAGTCAACTAATTGCTGCCTTATTTCCAGAAAGAAGGGAATTGTTTCCAGCTCTGGACAATCTATGACTTCAATAGTCGTTAAGGAATCACAAATCATCGGACCTCTGCATATGCTTCTCAATCTTGGTATAGAAACAAATCTCAATTTTTGCAGACTTGGGAGGACCACCTCACTGTCGTTCTCCTGAATTACCTCTTCACTTTCTGCTTCTGTAACAATCTCCTCCAGCATTGGACAGCTTCGCAATTCAATCTCTTCAAGGTTGTTGAGTTGCCGCACTAACTCAAGTGGCAGCAGAGTAGTGAGATTATCACAAGCATTAACATTCAACACTTTAAGTGTTGAAAGAGTGCCCGCTGGTGGAATCCCCTTGCATATATTTTGCAGTCTGCTCAGACCCTCGATCTCTAGCAACTCTAAATCGGGAAATGAGCCCCACTCGGAAGTTATAATCCATTCCATCTCGTCGCAATACTTTATTTTGCAATGTTTTAGGTGGGAAGAGGCATTCATAATAAACATTGGTAAGTGAGTGATGCCAGAGCATTCATGAACGGCCAACTCAAGTATCGTTGGCAACCAAAAAGGGGCTTCCCTTTCAACGATGTGAATACCGAAGAATCCGACACTATTTTTTCCAGGTAATTTAGAGGATTGCGGATAGCCTATGCAAAATTTGAAACTCTCAAGCGTGCTCCAGTGACCTGACAAGACATAACGATTGAAGTCGTGCAAGGTGCTGAAATTGGCTTCAAGGTTTGCCAAGTTGGTGCACCTTGCCACGACATTAACAAAATCCAAACCGAACATTAGAGGTTGCCATAAACCAATAGTTAAGAGGTCCTCCAAAAACCTGAATGTTCCTAAAATTCGAATATCAAATCCATGAACAGTAGTGTAGGAGAGATCCAGATGCTTCAGATTGAGTAACATCTCCATTCCCTGTGGCGTACACTCGATTGATGTAGAAGAGAGATCCAAAACCCTCAGCTCCTTGAGCCTTTCCATCGTTGGCACGTAACACAAGTTCCAACAACTGCGTAGTAGCAGAGCGTGGAGGTTTTCCAGATTAGAAAGTGAATCAGGCAACCTGGCGATGCCTGTGTAAGATAAGTCCAGAAGTTTGAGACTTTGTAGATGGTTAAAGAAGGAAGGAAGTATGCCCTTGGAAAATGAATTATACTGCAAAAGTAATGTAGTTAGCTGAGGACATCTCGGTTCAAAACCCAAAGAGCTCAAATCATTTCTCATTAACGAGATTCTTTCAAGGCATACGAGCCATTCATTCTCAACTGGTGGGACACGAATTCCACTTCCTGCTCGGATCATAAACAGTGGACTCACTCTTGTAACAGCTATTGCCATATCCCTAATGAGGTCATGCATTTTGACATATTCATTCAAACTACCTTCTTGACAGCCAATCTCTAATAGGCACGCGTTTTTCAGTTCATCTAATATCATCTTTCCCTGCAGCATCTTGGATTCTCCATACCCGAGATTATCCAACATGCCTTCCCATATCCAGTATTTAATCAGTTCTTCACTCTCAATATGATGATCCTCTGGGTACAATGCACAATAAAGAAAACATGACCGAGTCACATTGTCGTTCAGTCTTTCATAACTAAATCTCAGACGTGTGAAGACTCGATTCTCCATTCCTTCTATTCTTCCCATTGCATTTTTCAGCTGGCTTAATGCGTTTTTCCATTGCCTCGTATCATTTTCTCTTCTTAAAGCCCGACCAACTGTTACAAGAGCTAGTGGAAGACCTCCACACTCCATCGCGACATCCTTGGAAACAGCTTGTAATCTTGGAGATGCTAGCACCTCGTCACCGACCTTTTGTTTAAAGAGATCCCATGCTTCTTCCCTAGAAAGCACACTAACTTCGACGTCTCTCATTGTTTCCATGCCACGACAAACCATCACAGATCTTGTAGTTATTATCAACTTGCAGTCATGTCCATAACCTGGGGATGGGATTCCGACAACCTCCAAAGAAAATGCTTCCCATAAATCATCTATAATTAAAAGAAATCTTCTTCTTCGCATCAATGCTTCAAGTAATTGAGCTGCTCTTGCCATTTCATCGTCTTCATCATCGAAAGATAAACCTACAGCTCTAGCAATAACTTTTTGTAACTTTTGGACATTTGAATCCTTGGATGCCGTGGCCCAAATGACATTATCAAAAACTGCGCTCTCTCTCAAAAGCCGGTTATTGATTGCTACCAGTATGGTTGTCTTACCCACTCCCCCCATTCCATAAATACCAATTATCCCAGCATGTCCATCATTCAAATACTCCCACACTAATTTTAAACTTCTTTGAGCAGTTTCTCCCACTAATGAAGTTGCTGGTAATATCTTTCCTCTCTGAGGCATCATATCGACCAATGAAGAATCTGAAAATATGCTCTGCGCCAAGAGCCTGTCGACTTCTTTAATTTTCTTATCAAAGTGTTTCCCGAGCTTCAATCGAGACATATAATTTGGACAACAACCGTTAAAACAACTCTTATTTTTAGTAATTTCCTCTTGCAAGCGAGTTACAACACTTTTGATCTTTCCTACATTAGTAAGCCACATATTTACCTCAGCCTTTGGCTCCATTCCGCGCCATACATTTTCCAGTTGCAACTTCCTCTTAACATCCTCCTCCCGAGCTTTAAGCAGCTCCATCTTTTCTTCAAGTCTATTTGCTAATGCATGAGGCTTTCTCATATATGTACATTTTTCGGAAATGGATTGATGCGAGCAGGCCTCTCCACAAAAACATTGCATCATACTTATCACTGCACCAACAATTTCCATGGCCAGTATGTCTGCAAAACAACAGAAGGCAAAGATAAAAGAGAAACAAAACCAACTATAAGGTGGCTCATGTAAGCGGACTGCTAAGAAAAAGAGGTTAAGAATGTTAAGGACCAAGAGACTATGACTCATACCCTCAACTAAAGTCCGAGTCTAGCACCAGAGGAGGAGCCGGGAGTCTTTAATTGATTTCTTAAGACAAATAAAAGGTTCAAAGCTGAGTTTGGCCAAACCTGAATCTCGCAGGCTAGCTCCGCGATGTCTATCACTCCCCCCTCTCCCCCCGCCCCCCAAAAAAAAAAAAAAAAACAACCCCTTTCCAGGCACGCTCACATTTACATATTTGAAGTGTGGATAACATAACATTTAGGTCTAACAATGGATAACCCAACATCAGGGATGGGTCTGGCTCTAAAACCATCGGAGGTGTCAAGACCCCACATTGGTTGAAGGTATGAGTTGTGTTCATTTTATACGGTCTTGAACAATCCTCCACCCTAAAAGTTAGCTCACAGGGTTAGAATCGTTCAAGAATATATAAAGATATTACAACTTAAATCCTCAACTAGTGTGAGACTCCGACATTCAAAAATCACAACTAATAAGGTTTAAGCTGCAAACCAGATAAGTAACCATCAAATTGACTGCCAAGTTTAACATTTCCTGTAAGTTTAATTTCTATCTACTGAAAATGAAAATAAAAGTTACTTAAAAAGTCGTCGCAGATAATTCTTTCCCCTTTCCTGGTTGTTTCCTCAAGAACTAATTTTAATCACTCTCCAACGTCAATTCAGAATTCATCACATCCGGTGCGGATGCAGGTAACAAGTTAGGGGTTCAACTAAACCCATTAATTATAATACAGAATATATCTAAAAGATCACTGAAGTTTTAATAAATATTATATTTTGAACTCATAATTCAATGGTAAAACCATAAAGATCAAGCCATTAAGTTAAAATCTGGATCCGCCTTTTGTCACAGCAAAAGTAGCAGATATTCAGGTTCACAAACAGCAAGTACCCATCAATTTATCTTTAGTATGAGTATTCTTGAAATCAGTTGTCGAGTTCACAATTAAATATTTTTACATATTTTATCCAATACAAGTACAAGGTTTAAGCAAAAGCTACAAGATTCGAACATGAAACTAATGCCCTCCCTCCACCCCTATCATCTTCTGTGAAAACTTATCAGAAGGTAATTATAGCAGGAATGAAAATATATTGAGAGATATTGTATATATAGCTACTAACCTGAAGTGATAAATTTGGGATTCAGACTGAGTTTATTGAAGCACAAATATCAATATGACAACATGTTTAAAGAATATATGAAGATAAATGCCTGTTATTCATTGAGCCAATCAAAGTCAAGGCCAGCTACGCGTTGACGCTAAGTCGCTTAGTCATCTTCATATATATATTTATGATTTCTTTTCTTTTTTGTTATTAATATAATTTTATGGACCGTTTTGTACATATTTTGACCCTTTACTCGGTTACCTACTAGCTTTCACCATCAAAAATATTTAGTAACTGTACTCATCAAGTAGCGAATTCAGAATTTCGAAAATACGGGTGTACCATTGATACTTCAGGAAAACTAAAATAAAAGGATGCGTTGCTGTCAAAAAAAAAGGAAAAGAAAGACTTATGAATAAGAAACTAAAACAGTAAAAATATTTATATGGCTTCTTATTAATAAAATATAAAAATATATCATTCTTTTGAGAATACATTAATAAAAACTTGTGTCAAACAAAGTAAAACAGGAATTTTGTCTTTATAAAAGTTCACTAAGTAAATTTAATATTGAATTAATCAGGATGTGGGATTTAATTCTTTTACATAAAAAATATATTATATTTAAATTATCTTTAAAAATATATTATTACCCTCAAATGTTGAGTAATTTTACAAATTTAACCTAACACATGTGCCAATTTGTTGGATATCATGTAGGTATATGTATATAAGTGTACACTTGAAACAAAAGACCTTATCCAAAAGCCTCTAACAAGAACATATTTTAAACATAACAATTTCTACTTTATGTAACACACATATGAAACATCATCAAATATCATAAAGTACAGCATGTTTCATAAAATTTGTATAGAGAAGCTACAAGTATGAAGTTATAAACTATTGCAGAGAAGCCATGGACCCCAAATTTATATATATTTAATGAATTTTTAATACAAATACAGAATTTAAGCAAAAGCTATTAGATTTGTCGAACACGTATCTAACACTCTACCTCCGCTCCTAATTAAGAATGTAACTAGCCATAAGTGGGCAAAACTTGAGCTCTACAAAACGGACATGCATTCTTTTGCTGTAGCCACTTGTTGACGCAGCCAACATGAAACTCATGGCCACATCGAAGTGTGGCAATGGTATCTTCATCTTGATACTCTCGTAAACATATGGCACATGCATCTTGTTCCTCCTCATCATCTATATCCATTGCAGGAGCATAATAAGTTCTTGTTTCAACCTCGAACTTCTCTTCTTCCTCTTCTTCTTCTTCTTCCTCGAACTCCTCCTCCTCCTCCTCTACTACTACTACTACTATGATTTCGTGTGTGGGCAAAACTTCAGCACTACAAAACGGACAATCGTTCCTCCTCCTCAACCGCTCATTGAAGCAATCTAAATGAAACACATCGTTACATGGAAGTGTGACTAATATATCTCCATTCTGAAATTCATAGCAACAGATGAAACAAGCAGCTCGTTCCTCGCCATCATCTATATCCATGGCCGGTTCACATTAAGTTGTAATTTCCCAATATTCAAACATGTTGGTATCATTTGTTTGATCATGTAGAATATCAGGTTGTTGTTGTTGGTTCATTCTTTGCAAGTGAAAAACATCATTTGGTAATGTACGAGTAGCGTGGTAGGAAAGTTGGTGATCTTGAGACATATTTTTTGATGATACACGTTAATACAAAAGAATTTTAGAGTGTAATGATACACGTTAATCTATTGTATTTATAGGACAAAGGAAGTATTACCGAATTTGAATAGGATTTGGGAACCTTTGTTTCCTAAAATTCTTGTTTCGTAATTTTTTGTTTCCTTTCCAGCTTTTCCCCCCACGTTTCCTTTCCCTAACATGCTAGGAGTAGAATTTAGTTAAATGAAATAGATAAAATATTCAATTATTTACCACGAAAGATTAATACTAAGCTTTCAGTTTAATTTACTTAAAATATAAAAAATCACAAAACACATTAAAAGTTTAATCAATATTAATATAGCTAAGTAATAATTTTAGACATCTTATATAATTACTTAATCGTTATATGATGATTTAAATATATTAAAATAAATTATTAAGTATGTGTTAGTGGTGGTTAGGTTGGAAAATAAATACGGCTTATGCAATTATATTTATAGTTGAGAGGCATATATGCTAATTTAACGAATATACTTTAGAAAATATGATTTTTTTTGTAAGGATATTTTTATTTTGAAAAATAATTTTTTATTATGCTGCCAAGGGAAAGTTATGGATTTCTGTTTGTTCTCCCAACATAAAAATCAATCATGCTAGTACTATATATTCAACTAGTAATGTTCATACAAACTAAGTATTATATTATCAACTTTAAACAAAAGAAAAAAACTAAAGAGACATTAATGAATGACGTAATAGTGTCAATAAAATATTACTCCTTATTCTTTCATAAATCCCGTTAAATATAACTATAATAAAAGTTTTTCAAATATTTGATGGAGATCTCATACTCCATACTTCATTTTGAGAGTTTTACATTCCTATATCAATATAATAAACTATATTACCCTCCATGCTTAACTTTTAATATAATTATCTTTTATATACCTAATTACCATTTATGTACATTTTAGGGGATTTAATTATATTAATTAGCCTTCTAATTTAACTCTATTGTATATTCTCACTCCCCCCACGTTTCGCTCTCCAAATCCCACCCCCTCACCCACGTATCAAACCACAACCTGCGATTTCCTCTTCAATCACCCACTATTTCCTCTAACCAGCGAAAATCTGTAACACCTCCATTAACGCCTATTTGCAAGTTCTTTCTTCTAAAATCAGTCAAAATTTGTACTATTCTTCATATGTTCATACACCCATTAACGACCAGCTTTTCAATGAAGAAGAACAGGGCTTCAAAGAACATCCCTAAAAAAGTTAAAGAAGCAGATGTTCCTTCTTTCGATTTGGGTATTTTATCACCACATTCATCCAAAAAGCATGAAAAATCTGTTCATGCAAATGAAGAGAAGAAGCATAGGTTTTCCCCTCGTCAAGCTAGGGCAGAAGCTAGAACTAAACAAAAATACGATTTTGATGTTGGTGAATCTTCGAGGCAAATCAAATCGGCGAAAAGGAAAGGCAAAGAGATAGATTTTGATGATGATTTTGTAGAAGATGAACCTGTCATTACACCTACAAAGAAAGTTAAAGTGTCTCCTACTGTAAAAGCTCCAAAAAAGAAGAAAGCTATGAAATCTCCTAAAAATGTTCAACAACATTCATTGGTGAAGGTAAGAATTTAGTAAATTTCAACAATAGTTTTTTTGTTTGTTTTAATTCTTAAAAGGCTCCATAATCTGTGTTTTTTGTGGTTTGTAGATTATTTTTCTACATTGTGAAGATTATTTGTAGTTTTCTGAATCTGTTTAAACTTGTAGATATATTATAAAAAAATTGCAGTTATTTTTTTTTTAAAACTATATTATGTAGTTGTAGATATATTGTATTACAAATTATTTTTTAGATTGGAGCACTGTATTAATAAGAGATTATTTATTTTTTGTGCAGAATAGATATTTTCTTACACCTCATAATATTGATTATGGGGTCTTTAGGTTTCAGATATTATCCGAACCTAGTATTCCTAGCCAAATTAAAGAGTTATTGCCTCCAAATGGTTTAAAGCTTTTCAAGAAGACATGTTTTGGTTCTTTCAATTCCCAGAATATGTATGCAAAACCAAGTTATTCATCTTCTAATGTAGTATGAAGTGAATGCATTTGGTGCTTCCTATTTTTCAACTGAGTTAAAGGGTCAGAGGTTGAATTTTGACTTGAGAGAGTTTGCCTTAATAACTGGTCTTAGATGTTTTACTGAGGTGACAGACTTTGGTTACACTCCAGATTATGACAGTAAGATAATGAGGAGTTATTTTCCAAACAAGGAAAAAGTTGAGAAGTCATACCTAAAACAGATTGTAACCAACAAAAGTTGGGTAAATGATGAGGATGCAGTCAAGTTATGTATTCTATATCTCATAAAATTCTTCTTCTGTCCTTCAGACAAAGACAATGTGGGGTTGGTAGACCATTTTAGGTTTTATTTGGTGGACTCCGGACAGTATGCGACATACGCATGGGGTATTGAGTCTTACAAACAGTTGATTGAATCAATTAGGCACGTGCTCAATCCTTTTGTTCATTCTTATCTCATTCAAGGATTCTCACTAGCTATGCAAGTATGGTTGTATGAGTGTTGCTCTACCGTCAATACTGATATAGCTATAAGGGTTGCTAATTCAATCTCTCGCATACTTAACTGGTCAGCTAGTAAGGACAAGATATGGTTAGCTGCAATTGAAGATATAATGACCAAACCTGAATGGATCAAGGTAAATGATTTTTACTATGAATATACAATTTAATACAAGTTATCTACAATTTGTATACATGTTCTGCCTTAGTCAAGCTAATTTTTTTTTTCATTCAATTCACCAACATAACTGAAGCACCTAAAGAGATTTCTATGATGTCTTTTCCTGATAAAGTTGAGTACATACTTGAAGAAGTTGAACACATTTCCGAGGATTCGAAAGTTGATGCTCCTCCATTGGAACCCAAAGAGTCAATTGGGAAAGAGGACAAGAAGTCTATTCTGAAACAAATTAGAAAATTAAAAAGAGGTCTTGAGAAGGTAACATGTATACATAATATTGCATATGTTCTTTAATATATGTTAAGCCAGATTTTGAAGCTAACTCTCTATATTTTTAATATGTAGGTTGATTTAGATCTTGCATCTTTCAGGAAAGATGTCTTTGAAGAACTACGTAGCCTTTAAGTGCTACTAAATGAGTCAATCAACGTTGTTTTGCAGGTGATAAACAGTCGAAATGATAACATTGATGCCAAGGTAATATTTGAAATTTATTCATTTAACAAAACTATTTCTGTCACCTCTAAGTTACATTATTATTCATAAAGTAGATATCCTAACTAATATAAAACTTTCAGTTTGCTGGGAGTTCTACAAAAATTGCTGACCAACCAAAAGAAAAGAACAATCAACAATTTCAGTGCACTAGTGGAGAACCAGTGCATGCCAGCAGCAGCAAAACAGGTATATACAAAATACCTACATTTTATCTACAAGTTATCTACAACATATCTACAAAATATCTTCAAAACATCTACAATATATTTACAATATATATATATACAAAATACATACAATATATTTACAAAGATCTACAGATTTATGTAGATCTCTATAATATACCTACATATCTCCTAAAACTGTCAATCCACTACTATGCATTATAATTCAAATTGCTTAATGAAAAAACAGGGCATGTGAATGACATGGAAAGTAATGAGAATCTTCCAGCACGTGTTGATTTATATTCTCATTTTGAAGGTGCAGTTGATGAAGAAAATGCAGGTATGAAATTGTATTCAGAAATTTTTGTGTTTGGTTCAATTTTTTTACTATTCGATTAAGCTAGATATACTAAATGTAATAGTGAGGGAAGATATGCATGCACAATCTCAAATTCACAGAGTCACAGTAACCATTCAAGGAGAACAGAAGAATGAGGAAGATGTTAATGTAGGTGAAGAAGCCAAGTATGTAAATGTAGGTGAACAACCAAAAGAAAAAAACAATCAACAATTTCAGTGCACTAGTGGAGAACCAGTGCATGTCAGCAGCAACAAAACATGTATATACAAAATACCTACATTTTATCTACAAATTATCTACAAGTTATCTACAAATTATCTTCAAAACATCTACAATATATTTATTATATATATATATATATATATATATATATATATATATATATATATATAATTACATACAGTATATTTACACAGATCTACAATTTTATGTAGATCTCTATAATATACCTACACATTTCCTAAAATTGTCAAGCCACTACTATGCATTATAATTCAAATTGCTTAATGAAAAAACAGCGCAGGTGAATGACATGGAAAGTAATGAGAATCTTCCAGCGCGTGTTGATTTATATTCCCATTTTGAAGGTGCAGTTGATGAAGAAAATGCAGGTATGAAATTGTATTCAGAAATTTTTGTGTTTGTTTCAATTTATTTTACTATTCGATTAAGCTAGATATACTAAATGTAACAGTGAGGGAAGATATGCATGCAGAATCTCCAATTCACGGAATCACAGTAACCATTCAAGGAGAACAGAAGAATGAGGAAGATGTTAATGTAGGTGAAGAAGCCGAGTATGTAAATGTAGGTGATTCGGACGACTCCAGAGGTGAGAAGAAGGAGGTTACACTTGATGATTTTGAGCTGCCAGAAAACTTCTCCCAGTTGGTTAAGTTCGGCGAGCCTAACCAAGATGAAACAACACTTGTGCATCAAGGTAGAATAAGGCAGCCTGGAAAGCATGTCTGATCACCATTTCTCCCTTTATACAATTCTGGTGGCAGCACTTCAGTTGGACCTCAAATTTTTCACCTGAAGCACCCATTTACTAGTGTTATTGGTCAAGATGTTGATCCTGAGTTGTTGAAAGAATTCAACAAGTGGTTATACCTTGGTACTGACACAACTTCAAGAGGTTAGTTTACGCAATTTGACCATTTGATTCCAGTATTTATCTTTTAGATATCCACTTCATTCAACACATTTATTGTAATTTTTATTTGTTTAAATAGGAGGAAGGCTCCGTATTATATAAAAGATAACCAAATTAAAGCATGGTTTGATCTTGGAGTGGAAAAGTTTGATAAGAAGGAGTGGTTCTATACTTTGGTACACCCCGGACAAGTCTTTCAACGACTCGGTAAACTCATACTAGAAATATGTAATTATTTTGTTGAACATTTTTTTTTTGTATCTATAACACTGTTATAGTGCCATCTCCAGTATATGTAGTTATAGTGTAGATATTTTGGAGATATTCTGTATTAATTCTAAATAACAAACTGAATTGTAGGTATATTGTAGATGTTTTGTAGATAATTTGTATTAATGCCTAATAACAAACGGAATTGTACTTATTTTGTATATATATTGTAGATAATTTGTAATAATGATTAAAAACAAACAAAATTGTTGTTATTTCGTGAATATTCCGTAGATAATTTATAATACTGATTAAAACAAATGTAATTGTAGTTATTTTGTAGATTTTTTATAGATAGATTTTAATAATGAATAAAATAAATGCAATATGTTTTTGTTGCAGCACATTGATGCTATAATGTACTACTTGAGGAAAAGAGGAAAGTGTGGCCTCCACAACAAGATAAGGTTTACTACCACTGATTATATGTTCAAGAATAGAATTGAACAAATTTATAATAAGTTCATCAATTCTCCTCAAGAAAAGAAGTTTGATGTTGTCAAACCCCAGGACGTCGTAGCAGAATACATATTGGGGTACAGATTACTCGCAAATTTTGCATGGGATCAAGTTGATTATGTGATCATGCCCGTCAACATTGTAGAAAAACTTCACTGGTTGTTGGTTGTTTTTGACATTGCCAATAGGGTTCTTTATGTGTATGATTCTATGGTCTCTTCACATAATCACCCTATTGTTGAATCTGTTGTCATCAAGTTTTCTGCTATGATCTCCCTTTACTTGTCATGCACCGATTTTTATGGCAAGCGTTCAGACATCAACTACAAGAACACAAGAGCATACATTGAAAAAGCTGTTACCGACCCTATTGAGATTCAGTGGATCGTCGGAGAGATACCACAGCAAAAAGAAGGATCACTGTATGAAAAATCTTCTTTCTTTCTATCTATTTAACATTGTTTTCATTGTTTGCTAAATATTGACACTTTTTTCTTTTTGCAGTAATTGTGATGTATATGTTTCTGCCTTTGAAGAGTATGCCAGCATTGAAGACCTAGCAGCTCCTACGGATGACCTTTCTGATATTGATCAACATCGTAGACGTTATGTAACGCTACTGTAGGACTACGCCAGGAAGAAGTAAGAGAATGGTGCAATTAGTGAGAGTGAGGTGACTGGCTGATTAGCAAGGAAAAAAGGTGCACCAGTTGTGAACGAGAAAACACAAGTCCGGAGGAAGTAGAATTAGTTGCAATTTTTTGTATAGAACATGTAGTTAAATTGTCTAGTTGCAGCTAGTTTTGTAGAAAGATAGTAGACAAGTTTATGAACAAGATTGTTGAAGTTTAATTGTAGCATATTTGTGCTACAATTATTTTACTCTTTATTTTTTATTTTATCCAGTATACTAGTTCGAACAATGGGGAAACATTCTGTTGTTTTTATATTCACTTGTTTAAAGTTGTTAGTACTTGATCTAATTATTGTTAGCATATAACTCCTTTTCAACTTAATTATTATGTAATTACTCTGTCAACTCCAGATTATGTAGTTATTTTGTAGTTATTTTATAGTTATTTTGTAGTTATTTTGTAGATAAATTGTAAGGATCATTAACAACTATCGATGGGTGCTAAAGATAATAAGACAATTTTGTATTATATATATAGAAATCATTCATAAACCAATCAAGCTATGAAAGTATGAACTCAATACAGAATATTAATTAAACAAAACAATTTCAAACTAACTACATTAAGAGTTGAAAACACCTCAACTATTACACATCAAATATAATTCTCCTGAACTCATCAACAATTTTTATGAAAAAGTCTGTTTGCTGCATAAAATTTTATTTCTTCTTGAGAGTATTCTTGCAAGATCTTTTGCTATGCCCTTCTACTCCGCAGTTGCCACATGAAACCTTGTACTTTTTTGAATTTGCCTCATCATATGTTTTGTATCTTTGTTTTTGAGGTCTTCCTGGCTGTCTTTTCCCACCTGGATATGGATTTATAACTTCTTCAGTTATATGTTGTGGCACATTCCATTTGCTTTCATCAGACAGGGGATTTACTGGTATTTCATAAGAATGCAAGAGGCTCTCCCTTGTATAATAAGGAGAACAATAGTTTTCATAAGACTCATTCATGTGCCTTAAAGCAGCCAAAGCATGTGCACAAGGAGGTTCATCAAGATGGAATTGCCCACAGCTACATCTCTTGTTTTCAAGACAAACAATATAGCGCTTCACACCATCTATCACTGTATGAATATGATCTATTTAAACCCTCACCTACAATTACATTACAAACAAAAAAAACAAATCATCTACAATAAGAATACAAAATATCTACAAATTATCTACATTGTCTGTTAATATTTTATTTTGATGCAATAAATGGTCAGATCTTATTTGATATAGCTTACTCTAAGCTTCTGCGACAATGTTCTGTTGTCCTCCAACTCTTTGTTGTATTTGATGTTTTAGACTTCAATACCACACAAGAAGATACGTTACTTTGTGTGGTACCCAATTTTCGAGTGATGTCTCAATAGAAGAACCTAGTTCTTCTTGGTGTTCCAACTACTATTGTTGCGTAATAATAAAAAGCAGTAAAGTAAAAACACAGAGATTTTTACGTGGAAAACACCTGGCTCAAAAGGTGAAAAAACCACGACCTACTCCTTAGTAGGATTTGCTCAACTCTTCACTAAAAACTATGAGCCAAACGGACTTACAAAATAAACTCTTTTGTAATCCTAGGACTAACTCTAATCCCTTTGTAGTAACTAGCCCTTAGCTAATTTCTACACACCTCAAGTTAACTCTAACTTGAACAATACGTACCTATTACAATTGTTTCTATGAAAGCTGAAAGATACAATATTAAAAACTCCTACTACAATCAACTAGACCCAATAATCAATCAGATGGAACTGGTTCTTCTAGTTGAATTGTAGCCTTTGCATCGCACAATGATTCTGCTAGCAGAAATAACTCTGGGAATTGTGCTTTCAGACTTTGATTCACTTCAGCTTTGTGCGTGTTGAATTCCAGCAGAAATACATCAAGTATTTATAGAGTCGGTCGTTGAGCTTGTCTTCCAATTCTATTTCAACTCTACCTGGGTGAACTAATTCGAACCAAACTCAACTTCCTTTCTTTTGTTACTTTCCTTGCTGAATTCGACTTCAATTAATCAGATCAGTTTGCAACCTTTTTGCATTAGGAGGCGATCTCTTGGTTCATTGATATTTCATATTCAAAACATCTCCTAAGCATATACAGTTCATGTGCCAGCTAGTTAGTTCAAGATGTGTGCTCTGATGGACCTGGTTCAACTGGTCAGCCTTTTGTCAATCTTCAAAACTATGCAGTGACATGGGTTAACAAATTCCCCTTTTTTGATGATGACAAACTCTGTGCTTAATCCTGTATATACTTCAAAGAGCTTTGTATTGTTTTAAGCATTAATCATAGAGAATCCAGGTTCATTAGGTTATAAATATCAATTTAAAAAACATTTTGAAAAGTTCAACAAAAATTCAGCACATATCTTCCCCCTTTTGGCATCATCGAAAAGTTTGCAAAATGAGATACTTACCAGTTTTATTAATTATTACTCATGGCCATTGAGGCAACTGCAGGTGCAAAGCATGATTAATCAACACAAGAAATCAATAAATGTTAGCTAACTCAAAATTTGAGACAAGTCAATAACTACAAGAAAAATTCATTGATAAGTAACGATAATCAACCACCATACAGAAAAACAAAAACAATCCAACCATGAGCAAAAAAAATAAAAAGAACTGAAACTGATAAATGATCTTAAGATGGGTTATGGAAGCTCTGAGAAGCCTAAGGATGGGAAGGTGCAGTGGCGGTAGTGGACTTGGATTGTAAGAGAGACAACATCTGCTGAAGAACACCCGCGTTCTTTTCTTTCTCCTTTGCTAATTCAGCTCTAAGAGCATCCCGCTCTTCTTCAATCTCAATCACACGAGACTTCAAACGAAGGATCTCCATATCCTTAATCTCGTTTCCTTGCACCAAATTTCTAACTTTGTTGTTGACTAGTTGCTTCCTAGATGAACCAGGTTCATCCGCAGGAACATTGACATTGTAGTCACATGTAAGCAAAGTTTCCTTTCCAAAATAATCTTTGGTCATAGCCATCTCAGCCTTCCTTACCGGAACTCCAAAATGTGCAAGCACTGCTGTCAGAATGAAGCTATGAGGAATTGTGTGTGCTTTGGTTCCGTTCACCACTCTGTCAAAGAGTTGGATGATAAAAGCTGGCCAATTAATTTGCTTTCCCCTGTACAAGCATTCCATCAAAGTAAGAGCCATATAATTTGCCATGTGCCTTCTTTCTTGTCTAGGCAGTAGGAACTTGATGACGAACTCAAAGATTAGCTTGTGCTCGGACTTCATCTCACTCTTGTAAATCGGCCTGGGTTCAATCTCCTTATCACTATCACTAAAGAACCTGGTGATGTCCATTGCTGAGGCCATCCTATCTAGACAAGTCCATCTCTGCCTTGTATAGTCCTCATAGCCCTCAGCTGGTATGTCAGAATAACACTCAGTTCTTTAACATCAAAGAAAACCTCAATTCCTTTGACCATATACGTGACCATGCGTTCCTTGACACTGGCATTCCCCATAAACTCTACCAACTCAGCTCTTGCCAGCCTGCCTTCCATGCGAAGGACCAGGTCCTTCCAGCCTTGCACCTCCAGAGTTTTCATTAGATATTGCATACCAGGCTCCTCTAAATCCTTCACCAGCTTACCCTTAGTATTGTTCTTTTTTCAAACATGGTAACTCTGTTAGTCACCATTCCAATTTCCTTCTCCTCCTCTCCTCTCCACTCCAGTCTGCATCATCATCATAAACAACTTTCACTCTCTTTGGCTTGGCCTTGGTCTTCTTAACAGATCTTGTTGGTGCGACAAACGTCCTAGCTGACTTCTTTGAAGAAGACTTAGACTTTGTGGGTTTTGGTGTCTCAGCCACGCCTGGAGAAGGTTGCTCCTCCTGTTGGACTAGGTCCAACCCAGTCTCTTCAATCTCAATAGCCTCAACAGGCTCTCCAACTTTTGCTTTTCCTTTTGCTGCCCTCTTCTTCTTGCTCTCCTTCAGAGCCTTTTCTAATGTCTCTTCTTCTTCTCTCACAGTGCTACGAGTAGCTCTAACTTTTGGAGCAGAAATATCAGCAACTTCAAAAATTTTCCTTTTCTTTGAAGGAACTGGGTGAGTTGCCTTCTTGGGTTTCTGACTCTTTCTTCTCTTGGGGTTATAAGACTCCCCCAGTTTTTTCAACCTTTCAGCCAATGTTTCTTTCCCCGATGAACCAGGTTCATCTGTACCTTTCTTCAGACTTGCAAGACCTGGTGCATCTTCCTCAACTATGCTTCCCCCTAAATCAGTGACTTTTTCTCCCATGGTTTCAGGAATGGAACCACAGATAACCAGCATGGCACCATCCTCCCTAGATCCACTCACATATTTTTCTCCCTCTCTCTCAAGTATTCTTTCTTTTCTCCCACCCTTCTTCCTTCCAGGTATTTCAACATCAATAACAGACCCTACCAACATGAATCTTTTATCAGCAGATGTAAGTTCAGAATCGATTTCAAGATTACCTTTTTCATAACTGGTTGAACCAGGTGCTTCTTCCTCATTAGCTGATTTAAATGATTCACTGGATGAATCTGACTTAGTACTTTGTCTGCTTTAATAAGGTCCTCCAAGAATTTTTCCCTAACCCCAGAAGCAACATATTTCCGGGCAAGAACTTTAACACGACGATTCTTGGGGGCAGGAGTAGGGTTTGGAGTGGGTTCAAGAATGGGTTTGTTTTCAAGGGATGATGGAATTTGTGGTGATTCGGGGCTATAAACAGATGGAGAATTGGAGACAGATTTAGAATGTCCTCCATCATAATCACGATTTGGTGAGGAATTAGACGAAGAAGCTGGTAGAGGTGAAGACATTTTTATTCTTTATTAGGAGAAAAGGACGAGTTGTAAGTTTTGGGTTGTGTAATATGAGTTAAACTTGGTTTGAAGGTAGCTTTATGAAGAGAGGAGTAATGATTGCCTTTTATAACATATGGCCATTAATTTTACAACGGATAAAAAAATTTATTCAAGTGGAAGTCTAATAGTTGTAGGAGTGTCATTGATTTGACGGTTAAGAGTTTCCTATTTCTAGGCTAATTAAGTGTTGATGTGACTCTTTGGAACGGGTTCATTTATGGATTAGTACAAAGATTTAGGAATGAATCAAATATAGATAGAATCCTGCTCGTGTGTGACTGTAATTGAATTATTATATGGAGAAGAGTACGTACCTTGTCAGTCAGATGAATCATCATAGATGAACCAGGTTCATCCTGTTAGAAATCTTTAAATTGCCTCAATTTTCAAAGATAGATAAACATTATTAGCATTCAAGGAATCATATTAATACATGGCACAAGAGTATGGCAATAAAGACATGATGCTGAGCAATTATTAATCTGATTAAGTACCTAATTAAAATTTTCTAGCCAAAAAAAATTCATTTATATAAAAAAAAATCTCCAATCAGGTGATTTTAATCATCCCTAATTCCAGCCTATTTCTCTCAAAATGCTCCCTACTAAGTGCTTTATTGAATATATCAGCAATTTGATGATCAGTAGCACAAAATTCGATTGAGATCATTCCTTTTTCATAGTTATCCCTTAGGAAATTGTGTCTAACATCTATGTGCTTAGTCCTTTTGTGATGAATCGGGTTCTTCATCATACTAATAGCACTAGTGTTATCAAAAAATATAGGAATGCATCCCACATCAATACCAAAGTCCATGAGTTGTTGTTTGATCCATAACAACTGGGCACAGCATGAGGCTGCAGCCACATATTCAGCCTCAGCAGTAGACAAGGCTACTGAATTTTGTTTCTTGGTAGCCCAAGACACAAGGCATGAACCCAAAAAGTGAGCCATACCTGAAGTACTTTTCCTGTCAACCAGGAATCCTGCATAATCAGCATCAGCATATCCTACAAGGTCGAAATTACTACCTTTAGGATACCAAAGGCACAAATCAGTGGTGCCTTTCAAATATCTCAAAATTCTCTTTACTGCAGTGAGGTGGGACTCCTTTGGATTTTCCTGAAACCTAGCACACAATCCCACGTTGAACACAATATCAGGTCTGTTGGCAGCGAGATACAATAGAGACCCAATCATCCCTCTAAATAGCTTCTGATCAACAGATGAACCAGGTTCATCCACATCCAATTTTGTAGTTGTGGCTATGGGAGTGTCTATTTCTTTTGAGTCTTCCATTTTAAACTTCTTGAGCAATTCTTTCACATACTTTTGTTGGTGGATCATTGTTCCATTTGGGTTTTGCTTAATTTGCAAGCCTAAGAAAAAGTTTAGCTCACCCATCATACTCATCTCAAACTCACTTCCCATTAGCATAGCAAATTCCTTGCTCAATTTCTCAGAAGTCGCTCCAAATATGATATCATCCACATATATTTGCACAACCAGGAGATCCTTACCTTTTTCCTTAAGAACAAGGTACTATCAATTTTGCCTCGTTTGTACCAATGTTCTAGCAGGAATTTTGATAATTGTTCGTACCATGCTCTTGGTGCCTGTTTGAGACCATATAGAGCCTTATCGAGTTTGTATACGTGGTCAGGTGACTCCTTGCTTTCAAACCCTGGAGGCTGCTTGACAAATACATCTTCCTTCAGATATCCATTTAGAAAGGCACTCTTAACATCCATCTAATGAAGAGTGAATTCCATGTGTGCAGCAAATGCTACAAGAAGTCTGATTGTCTCCAGTATTGCCACAGGAGAAAAGGTCTCATCATAGTCAATTCCTTCTTCTTGACTATATCCTTGAACAACTAATCTTGCCTAATTCCTTGTAACAGTTCCATCCTCATCGAGCTTGCTCCTGAAGACCCACTTGGTGCCAATTACATNTTGTTCATTCCTAGATGATTCCATGATGTCTTGTTGCTGTAGAGCAGGATCAGGGCCAGGTTGCATATGTTGAATTCCCTCTGTCATGATGCTTAGGGTAGTTGAACCTAGTCCATCACCTGTTCCACCTTTCATGCTTGCTTCAGTGTGATCACTGCTTCTTACCAGTCCAAGCTCCTCATCTTCAGGTTCCTATCTCTCAACAAGAATGTTACTTTCATCAAAGACAACATGTATACTTTATTCTACACACATATTTTTTTTATTATACACTTTATAAGCTTTACTATGTGATGAATATCCCAAGTATACTCCCTCATCACTTCTGGGGTCAAATTTTCCTAGGGAATCTTTGCCATTATTGTGTACAAAACACTTGCATCCAAAAGCCCTAAAGTGGGATATGTTGGGCTTTCTCCCTTTAAGTAATTCATAGGGAGTTTTCTCTACCAGAGGTCTAGTCATGCATCGATTGATTATGTAGCAAGCATTATTTATTGCTTCAGCCCAGAAGCTGTGAGGTAGTTTGCTAGATAGGAGCATGGTTCTTGCCATGTCTTCAAGAGTTCTATTTTTCCTTTCAACAACCCCATTTTACTGTGGGGTTCTAGGAGCAGAAAAGTTATGATTAACACCATGTTCATTACAGAACTCAACAAACTTAGTATTCTCAAATTCAGTACCATGGTCAGATCTTATTGATGCCAGTTGATGTCCCAATTGATTTTGAGNCTTACCACCTCTACTCAAAGTTCTCATAGGACCACATAGATCCATATGAACCAGTTCCAACGTCCTGGTGGTACTGACTATTTTCTTACTTTTGAAAGAGGACCTTACCTGCTTCCCCCTGGCACATGCCTCACAAACTTTGTCTTCCTTGAACTTAATGTTAGGAAGTCCTACCACTAAGTCCTTAGAGACTAGTTTGTTATGCATGACCAAGTCGTTTATGCCACAGGAGGGGATCACTGTCCAACATACTTAGACAAGTGAGTTCATTTTCAGACAGTGTGGACAAGTCTATGACAAAGATGTTATTCATTCTTTTTCCCTGCAAAACAATCTTGTCATTAAGCAGGTTAATCACAAAATATTTTGTGGAAGTAAAAGCAACCAGGTTAGCTTTGTCACATAGTTATGATACACTTATCATACTATATTTCAAGTCATCTATTAGATACACATGTTCAATAGATCGTGTATCATCCTTACCTACCTTATCAACCCCAAAGATTTCACCTTTCTTTCCGTTTTCAAATGAGACATTTCCTCCTTTGAGACTTTCAAGTGAAAGGAACTGTTCCATGTTCCCAGTCATATGCTTTGAGCAGCCACTATCCAAGTACCAAATCTGGCTACCTTCTCTTTCTTTAACCTACAAAAATCAAAGGTTAGTCTTAAGAACCCAAACTAGTTTGGGTCCTTTTCTATGAGAGAATGGATGAATCAAATTTTTCCTGGCCCAATTTGGCAGCCAGTTTTTCCCTTTTACAAACCTCTCATTTTTTTGACTGGCTTGCTCTTTTGCAGTACACTCATATTTGTAGTGCCCAGTCTTACCACAATGGGTGCAGATTTTATTCTCAGGAAGAGTGAGATACTTGTTTTTGGGATCCCACATGGGCAATTGACTTCCAAAGCCAATCCCTCTCATGTTGCTACTATGATTCTCTTGAAGCCATATCAGGGCGTCAGAGGATTCATTCCATTTACAAGTTCGATCTAATTCATGTTTGACTTTGCCAAGTTCTTCATTAAGAGTTCTTATTTGTTCGTCCTTGGCATACATCTTATCTTTTAATTTTCCCATGTTTTTTTCTAACATGATATGAGAATGATCAACAACCTTTGTACTTGATGTCACACCTCCTTTTTCACCGGTAAGGGTAATAAGGGAGTTTTTCCACTTTAAGTGACATAATCGAAATGGGATTATTTATTTTATTCAGAGTCGCCACCCGAATTTTTATGGTGTTCTGGGACACCATTTATTTATTAAAATCCCAAATCGAGGAAATTTTTGACTCTGTTAAAAATGTCTGCGAACAAGAAATCCAAGTAAGGAATTCTGTTAACCCAGGAGAAGGTGTTAAACACTCCCGAATTCCGTGGTTCTAGTACGGTCACTTAACTATTAATATTTGGCCTAATTATCTAATTATTTATATATTTTAAACCTATGGATTTATCTTAAAACAAGTCACGATGACGTGCACTTGTCGTTTTTGGACACATTATAAACGCGCCACATGAAATGCACCCGCGATTTACAACATGTGATTTTATTATTGTTCGGATGTGTGGTCGGGGGAATGAGTTGCCACACCCGAGTGGGATTTATGTATCGTAACCATGCCACGAGAACTGTACCCATAGTCACGATGGTTTATTATTAAGCACACCTAAAGAGAGCTACGATGATCATGTATTATTATATTTCCTTAAATTACTTTAAGATTTATTGTGAGAACATAACTTATGGATATGAGTTTATTTTGATGAACAAAGTGGATGCATATTAACGTAAGAACCCACTTATAAAGCTCAGTAGCACATTTTAAGATTTAAACTACTTCTATTAAATTAGGAGCCATTAGATTGGAAAATAACGGTTTGTAGCCTCAAGCACTGATTCAATCTCAAAAGCAATATTACAAAAAGGAAACCAATAGCAACATCTAATGAAAGCAACTAATAGAAGCAATGAACTAAAAATACCACCAAGAATCATAATTCATTGACAAAAAATATTGAAAAATCACCAAAACTCATATCAGTTATCTTCAAACTAATTATTTAGCAATAAAATTTAATATAATACAATAATAGTAATGAAAATAACTTAAGCATGCTCAAGAACTCAGTAAACTAGCCAAAACAAAATAAACAACCAGAACAATAAGACATGGCAACAAATGAGCTAAATCATGGGATATGAAACATTACTGAACAAGAATGAACCTTTCAATAGATGTTTTTTTTTCAACACATAAGGAGCGTAGATCTGCCAAGCTTGTGTACAAACTGAATCGCAACCGGACGTCGCGACGAAGACCTTATCGGCGAACTCAAATTCGACTTCCTTGGGCTGGTGGCGGATTTTTGGAGCTAAGAAATTTGGTTCGTTGCTGCTTGTTGTGTTAAGAATGCTGTCATTAAACCATCAAGTGCAAGAACAACATTGAAGTATAAAAGCACATAGGCTATGCTTGTTGGAAGAACAGGTTGTTTGACATATTCAAACCATCCATGCTTTATAGCTTCAAGACCCACTCTCACTATATTTCAGACTCTAGTAAAGACCGCTTGGAGGAGCAACCACTTATGAATCGATGAAACCTTGAACTTGAACAGAAATTGCACAAACTGACAAATTCCACCACACAAAAAAGAATCTTCGATTTAAAATTTAAACACGAGCTTAATCACAAAGATCGAACCAGCGAATTTGATTTAGCAAAAACTCAAACACAGAGCTAAATAACGAAATATTCATATGCAAAATTTGAAATGCAAGAGTCATCTTATAATGAGCGATTCTTTCAGAATTCAATTATTACAACGACTTCTAGCAAAAGGTCAAACAGAGCGACCAATATGTCTACCAAAATGAAAGCTCGACCAAAAATTGGGATCAGACTGGAGATTTAAAACCTCGACTAAAAACCGGCAGCAACCTCGAACGGAAAACCTCGAAGAAAGACCTTCGACGACCTCAGAACTCGTCGGAGAACTCGAACTAAACCAGGAAAACGAAATTGACAAACTACATGACAGGGAATGGCGATTTGGAGTTGTTTTGGGTTGGTGCTAGCCCTCCTCTGCTCTTTTTTTGGATATGTTTTTCTGCTCTATTTTTGTGCTTGTTTTGCTGCATTATTCAACTGTAAATGGTGGTGTTTTGGATGGTTTTTAGTTGGGATTTCATGGATATGGAAGTTTTATATAAAAAAGAAAAGAAAAGAGTGAAGTCTCTTGAGCAAGAAGCAGCAAGGAGTGGCGTGTGTTCAAGTAAGACGATGCTGCTTCCATTTTTTTCTTTCTCAAAGGGAGGGGGTTTCTAATATGTGTATTGATCGATGAAGGTGAGAGTGAATAAAAAGAAGGACGGTGGGGTGGGGTGTGCGCCGTTTCTCTATTTTCAGCAGGGGCAGGGGCAGGGTCCTTCCTCTTTTTTTGTGATGAAGATTAAAGGGCCTTTTAAAGGGGTATATATTTTAGGGTTAGGTTAATAGGTATTGGGCTAAGGGGAATGGGCTTGAGAATTATGGACTTAGGTCTGAGTTGGGCTCTAAATCTACAAAATTGGGCTAGGAAGTTGCTTCTAAAATACTTATAAGAAAAATATAAAATAACTCTTAATTGGTTTTAATAAATTATTATATTAAAAATAAAACTAAGAATTAAAGTTAGAACTATTTTTTTGGTATTTTTCAAAGGTTATATAAAAATAAAAATCCTAGCAAAATAGTATGACTACAAAATGAAACTATTTTTTTATATAATTTTAGTTTTTGCGATAAAATAAAGTAAAAAGGTTAAAACTATTTAAAATAATGATATTATACCTCAACTAAATATTTAAATGCTATACTGTATAAAATCACGGGGAGGGTCAAAAATTACATGTCTACAGTTGCCCCTCTTTGACTGAAAACGCGAAGAGTTTTCAGACAAAGAACAACAAGACATGTTTTGACCCGACCTTTGTTTAAAAGTGTAGAAAACTTAAAAGGAAGGAGGATGTGACCGAGTCCTGGTTTTGGACAGCCTACATATCCCGGGTTATAAGGGAATTAGGTCGCGTGTAGTTCAAGGAGAGTGATGGAATGATGAGTTGCAGAGTCGAGCAAGGTTCCGTCCGAGGCTCCGGTTCGCGGTCCCATTATTACATAAAAATTAACAAAAAAATACTAACTAAGCCTATCGGCTACGAGTTACCAGATTCCTATCTATGAGTCTTCTGAAGCTTGGTCTTGAGTCTTGGTTGGTTCTTCATGCAGACTCTTATCTGAATCTTGATGTTTGTTGGCTGCAGGTGCTAGTTCATTCTTCTACAGCTTTTTCGGATCAATAATGGACATGCATAGCTTGTGACTTCAATCTGTCTTGAGTAGTCCACATCTTTTCCGCTTCTGAACGTTGGGGTTCAACTCTTATCTTTTCTTCTTTTCTTTTATTCTGAATTGAGACGTCTTCTTTTGGTCGTCTCGAATCCATTGTCCTAAATTGTAATCTGCGCAAAATAAAAAACAAACGAACGAAATTTCTGCCCCAGTTTTCACCAGGAAAATTTTGCGAGTTATTGTAAGGAAATCTACACTATTTTGTTATTGAAAGCGGTGAACAGGTTATGCTGCCGTTAAGAAAAGACAACCAGGTTATGTTGATGTCTGAGGAGGATCAACGGGTTATGCCGTTGTCAAGAAGAAATTTCCAGGTTATGCTGGTGTCTGGGAAGGTCAACAGGTTATGCTGTTGCCGGAACAGAGAACACTGGGCTATGCCAGTGTTAGGAAATGTTCAACAGGTTATGTTGTTGTCAAGAAAGATCACCAGGTTATGCCGGTGTCTGGAAAGGTCAACAGGTTATGCTATTGCCGGAACAGAGAATACTGGGTTATGCCGGTGTCAGGAAATGTTCAACAGGTTATGTTGTTGTCAAGAAAGATCACCAGGTTATGCCGGTGTCTGGAAAGGTCAACAGGTTATGCTGTTGCCGGGGGGCAAAGAGATTACTGGGTTATGCCGGTGTCAGGGAATGGTCAACAGGTTATGCTGTTGTCAGAAAAAGATCACCAGGTTATGCCGGTGTCTGGAAAGGTCAACAGGTTATGTTGTTGCCTGGGAAAAGATATCACTAGGTTATTCTAGTGTCAGGAGGTGATCAACAGGTTATATTGTTGTCAGAAAGATCACCAGGTTATGGCGCTGTCTGGAAAGGTCAACAAGTTATGTTGTTGCCTGGGGAAAAGGGAATGATCAACAGGTTATGATGTTGTTAGAAAAAGATCACCAGGTTATGCCGGTGTCTGGAAAGGTCAACAGGTTATGTTGTTGCCCCGAAAAAGGTAATGATCAACAGGTTATGCCGTTGTCAGAAAAAGATCACCAGGTTATGCCGGTGTCTGGAAAGGTCAACAGGTTATGTTGTTACCCCGGAAAAGAGATCACCGGGTTATGCCAGTGTCAGGAGGTGATCAACAGGTTATACTGTTGTCAGAAAGATCACCAGGTTATGCCGGTGTCTGGAAAGGTCAATGGGTTATGCTGTTGCATGGGGAAAAGAGATCACTGGGTTTTGCCAGTGTCAGGAGATGATCAACAGGTTATGTTGTTGTCAGAAATATCACCAGGTTGTGTCTGCTTGGGAGTGGGACCCTATGTTGGCATCAACTGAGGACTGGGATATCCTAGGTTGGCGTCGAGTTATGTCGGCATCAGTTTATGATGGCATCAACTAGGGAATGGAGACCCTATGTTGGCATCAACTAAGGAATGGAATATCCTATGTTGGCGTCGAGTTATGTCAGCATCAACTAGGGAATGGAGACCCTATGTTGGCATCAACTAAGGAATGGAATATCCTATGTTGGCGTCGAGTTATGTCAGCATCAACTAGGGAATGGAGACCCTATGTTGGAAAAGAGACTAGGGAGTGGAGACCCTATGTCTAAAAATAAAATCAACTAGGGAATGGAGACCCTATGTTGGAAAATAAGACTACTGAATTGTGTATCTATGCTAAAATGAATCAAGAAGAATTTTTTGTTTTTCGAATTTTTTTTTTTTGTTGAGAAAATCATTCTTTTAAACAAATTGCCACAATACTTATTTTCTGAGGACATAAATAAACTGTTTTTTTTTAACAAGACTTTTTCTTTTTTTAAATTTTTTTTTTTATCCTAGGAGAAAATTCATCAGACTAGGTTTTCTTGTCTTAGGAGAAAGATTCATTAGACTAAAACATCTATCCTAGGAGAAAGTTCATCAGACTAATTTTTTTTTTCTTTTTTTTTTTGTATCTTAGGAGAAAGATTCATCAGACTAAGACGTTTATCCTAGGAGAAAGATTCATCGGATTAGGTTTTCTTTATCTTAGGAAAAAGATTCATCAGACTAAGACATTTATCCTAGGAGAAAGATTCATCAGACTAAGACATTTATCCTAGGAGAAAGATTCATCAGACTAAGACATTTATCCTAGGAGAAAGATTCATCAGACTAAGACATTTATCCTAGGAGAAAGATTCATCAGACTAAGACATTTATCCTAGGAGAAAGATTCATCAGACTAGGGTTTTTTATTATCTTAGGAGAAAGATTCATCATACTAAGATTTTATCCTAGGAGAAAGTTCATCAGACTAATTTTTTTTTTCTTTTTTTTTTTGTATCTTAGGAGAAAGATTCATCAGACTAAGACATTTATCCTAGGAGAAAGATTCATCAGACTAGGGTTTTTTATTATCTTAGGAGAAAGATTCATCATACTAAGATTTTATCCTAGGAGAAAGTTCATCAGACTAATTTTTTTTTTCTTTTTTTTTTTGTATCTTAGGAGAAAGATTCATCAGACTAAGACATTTATCCTAGGAGAAAGATTCATCAGACTAGGGTTTTTTATTATCTTAGGAGAAAGATTCATCATACTAAGATTTTATCCTAGGAGAAAGTTCATCAGACTAATTTTTTTTTTCTTTTTTTTTTTGTATCTTAGGAGAAAGATTCATCAGACTAAGACATTTATCCTAGGAGAAAGATTCATCAGACTAGGGTTTTTTATTATCTTAGGAGAAAGATTCATCATACTAAGATTTTATCCTAGGAGAAAGTTCATCAGACTAATTTTTTTTTTCTTTTTTTTTTTGTATCTTAGGAGAAAGATTCATCAGACTAAGACATTTATCCTAGGAGAAAGATTCATCAGACTAGGGTTTTTTATTATCTTAGGAGAAAGATTCATCATACTAAGATTTTATCCTAGGAGAAAGTTCATCAGACTAATTTTTTTTTTCTTTTTTTTTTTGTATCTTAGGAGAAAGATTCATCAGACTAAGACATTTATCCTAGGAGAAAGATTCATCAGACTAGGGTTTTTTATTATCTTAGGAGAAAGATTCATCATACTAAGATTTTATCCTAGGAGAAAGTTCATCAGACTAATTTTTTTTTTCTTTTTTTTTTTGTATCTTAGGAGAAAGATTCATCAGACTAAGACATTTATCCTAGGAGAAAGATTCATCAGACTAGGGTTTTTTATTATCTTAGGAGAAAGATTCATCATACTAAGATTTTATCCTAGGAGAAAGTTCATCAGACTAATTTTTTTTTTCTTTTTTTTTTTGTATCTTAGGAGAAAGATTCATCAGACTAAGACATTTATCCTAGGAGAAAGATTCATCAGACTAGGGTTTTTTATTATCTTAGGAGAAAGATTCATCATACTAAGATTTTATCCTAGGAGAAAGTTCATCAGACTAATTTTTTTTTTCTTTTTTTTTTTGTATCTTAGGAGAAAGATTCATCAGACTAAGACGTTTATCCTAGGAGAAAGATTCATCGGATTAGGTTTTCTTTATCTTAGGAAAAAGATTCATCAGACTAAGACATTTATCCTAGGAGAAAGATTCATCAGACTAAGACATTTATCCTAGGAGAAAGATTCATCAGACTAGGGTTTTTTATTATCTTAGGAGAAAGATTCATCGGACTAAGATTTCGATCCTAGGAGAAAATTCATCAGAGTAGGTCTTTTTTTTTGGTATCTTAGGAGAAAGATTCATCATACTAAGATTTTTATCCTAGGAGAAAGTTCATCAGACTAGGTCTTCTATCTTAGGAGAAAGATTCATCATACTAAGATTTTTATCCTAGGAGAAAGTTCATCAGACTAGGTTTTTTTATCTTAGGAGAAAGTTTCATCAGACTAAGATTTCTATCCTAGGAGACAGATTCATCAGACTAGGTTTTCTTATCTTAGGATAAAGATTCATCAGACTAAGATTTCTATCCTAGGAGAAAGATTCATCAGACTAGGTTTTCTTATCTTAGGATAAAGATTCATCAGACTAAGATTTCTATCCTAGGAGAAAGATTCATCAGACTAGGTTTTCTTATCTTAAGAGAAAAATTCATCAGACTAAGATTTTTATTGGGAGAAAATCCATCAGACTAGGATTTTTTATCCTAGGAGAAAAATGTGAAGAGCAATGGCAACATTTTATGCACACTAGCAAGACAGATAAAGGCAAAGATTTGAGAAACTTACCTTTTGTCGGCTCTGGTATTCTTTTTCTCTTTGAACCACTTTCGTTGCACTGCTTTGTTCCTGTTTCAAACAAAGAAAATTTTGTCAGTTTTAAAAAGTGGTGGTCGGTTTGTGGCCTTGAGTCTTGGGCAGCTTGGCTTTTTCTCAATCAGCTAGAGTCAGTTTCAAGAGATCTTTTGCTCTGCATCAATCCTGATTATTTCACACCCAGTACCATTTGTATTTGTGGCTCAGTCAGCCTTATCTCAAAAGATATTTCTTTTCTTGGATAACCTTTTCTTATATCGTGAATGGCCTTACTTTTGGAGCAATTTGTCTGTCAGAGAGAATCACAACTGGTAAGAGCCTTTTGCATTATGCGCACACTTCATAGTCATTGTTTGGTACTACAGAGAATCCTGATTAACCTTGAGGTTATCTTTTCTTGTTGTGAACGAATAGGCTGACAAGAGTCTTTTGAGGGGGAAGCCTTTGCATGAATCCTCAAGGCATGTTGAGTGTAACAACTGAATGTGTTGGCCAAATTTACTTTGTGCAACTGAAAAGCTGGTAGCAGATTTTGAAATCTTTTCTTGTTTGTTTTGACAAGGAATGACTCAGAGTGAAAGACACAATGATGCAAAGAAACAAGTATTAACAAGAAATGCCCATGTCGGAAGGAAAAAATGAAGAGTTTTTTTTTTGCGGTAACTAGCCTTATTGATCATGACATGCATTTTGGACTCAACGGCCTGATCTATCAAACTGATCTAATCTTTTCTTTTACCATTCCTATGATCTTCGAAGTCGGGTTTGTTTATGCCAATTCTTTGCATCAGCTTCTCGACTCACTTTCGACTAGTGGTGCCCCGAGGGGTTTTCACCAACAAGTCTCTCTCATTTATTTATCTCTACTTATCATCGCCTTACAGTTCCCGTGAGGATTTTCACTAGTAAGACTCTCTCATTTTTTCTTCTTTATTTTTTCTTTTCTTTTTCTTTCTTATGTGAGCAACTTGACAGTGTTCTATATCGTGTGATAACTATTGCTCACTGCATGCTTGTCTTGGAATTCTTGAAGGCTGATCATGAGGTCTTTATTCGGAAGGTTTTTTGGATAAGGTTGGAAAGAAAGGACGGCATGAAGGCTCAAAATAGACTCAAAATGAAGGGTTGTAGACTTACAACTCTTGGAATCAACTCTTTCAAAAGTGAAATAAAATCTTTGCCTCAATTTCAAATATTGGGGATTTTTGGATTTTTTATTTCTTCTGAATTCTTATTTGGTTAGACCGAACCGTGTAAGGCTGCCTACGTATCCTTTTTTTTAAAGGAATCAGGTCTAACGTAGTTCAAACATCTGGACTAACTAAATTTTTTTTCATCTTTCTTTCTTTGTATTTTTCTCCTTTTTTTTCCTTTTTTTTTCAAAACAAGTTGCCCCAACCTTTATTTTCTGGGGGCATGGACCTTTGACTACCCTTTTTTTCTTTTCTTTTTTCACTTGAACTTTCTAAGAGTTTCCCCAGTTTGTACTCTTAGAGCGTGAACCTTTCTTTTCATTTTTTTTAATATTTTTTTTTTACTTTTGACTCTAAACTTGATTCCAAAAGAGGGCGGTCAAAGAAAAATGACACCAGCTCAAAAAGGGGTAGAGAAGGGTATAAAGTGTTTAGATAGAAGAAAAAGGGCCTCCCGGCCTCGAGAACGCCAAAACATACTATCTTTTTGCGATCATAGCGTTGATGAACATGTCTATATTCTTGGTGTGTCGTGGTCGAAAGACACTTTTCATCCATTAATGCCAAACTTTCGACCAAGCTTCAATTGATTAAACATCCTCAAGCCCGATCTTCACAATGATTTGGGTGAAATTTACTCGACCTTAGTTCCAAAGTATCTCAAATCTTTATTCATCCTCAAAAGTGTCTCTTTCTCACTTATCTCATTCAAGACTAAAAAAGTTTTTTAAGATCTGGCCAAAATTTCCGCATGAATGTCATATCACTAAAACTAGCGAGAAAGGAACTAAGCATGGAATGACACAAAAGGAAAAATTGTATTTCATTGTGTAAAGGATGGAAGGGATTAACAACAAGACAAATAACCTAAAATCTGAGTTACAACCCTAGAATAACCCGGATAATGAAAATAGCAATAAAACAGACAGACAAGACCCACACAAACAGAAAAGAGGGATAGAAGGGTTTTACTCAATAAAATAAATAAAATCTGGATCACAACCCTGAAATAACCCAGATAATAGAAAAAACATCAAAACAAGCTACCATTATTCCTTCCTGGTAAGGAGGGAATGACTTTTCAATTGCTAAGCTTGACATTTAGCCACAAATTTGCTCATCACAATCATCAGAGCTTTCATTAACTTCAGTCAGCAAGTTCCCGAGAGGATTCTCATACTCCCTGTCACCACACATCATCCCCACAAAGTGTGCATCATCATGTGTACGTAAATGATTTTGCGTGATATTTTAGGTTGTGCATCATCATGTGTAGGTAAATGATTTTGCGTGATATTTTGGGTGTCACTGTCTATGATCACAATCAGATTTTCCTACATCATCCTTTCCATTTCTCTTTTCAAATCGCGACAGCTTTCAACATCGTGCCCCTAGGCATTGGAATGGTATTCACACCTTTAGAAGAGTCAAAGCTTCTTGCACGTGGGTTCACATGATTTTGAGGAACATGTGCAATCATGTCATAATGCTTTAATTTCTCAAACAAGCTTGCATAAGACTCTCCTATTGGTGTAAAATTATCTTTCAACCTTTGTTCCCTTCTATACCCATTGCTTGGATGCGGGTTATAGGACACTTGAAAATTTGGTGGAGACTGACGGAGACTTTGCGATGTTGGTGCTCGCCTTTTAGAGTGTCTTGGTGGCTGGACAAGATACTCAGGTAGAGCAAAAGAGTATTGTGGGTTCTGAGGTGGATAGTAGCGCTCAGGGGAATCATCGAAAATCAGACGAGGTTGGTCATACTTTCGAGATGTTCTCCTAGGACCTCTTCTCGACCCTGATGTCATCATGGTTTCTTCATCCTTCTCATTCATGTCACTCAAATTACTAGATTCAATTTGGATAGCTTGAGTTGCAAGCTTTGAGAACTGCTTGGCTTATAATTTTGCCTGTCTTAAGACCATTCTCAACCATTTCTCCCATTTTGGTTGCTTCCGAAAAGGATTTTCCAACTGCGTACATCATGTTTTGAAAATAATCTGGCTCTTGAGCCTGAAGGAAGACAGTAATTAGCTCGTGGTCTTCCATGGGTGGCTTAACTCTAGCCACTTGTTTTCTCCATTTAATGGCATATTCCCTGAAACTTTCAGTTGGTTTCTTCTTCAGGTTTGAAAGGGAATTGCGGTCCGGGAAAATGTCGATGTTGTATTGGAACTGTTTGACAAAGGCCTGAGCCATGTCATCCCAGACATACCATCGAGATGTGTCTTGATCAGTAAACCATTCAGAGGCTACCCCCGTAAGGCTTACCCCAAAATAAGTCATCAGTAATTCTTCCTCTCCTCCCGCACCTCTTAGTTGATTGCAATACCTTTTCAGGTGGGCTATGGGGTCTCCGTGTCCATCATACTTTTCAAATTCGGGAGCCTTGAAACCAAGTGGCAAATGAACATCGGGGAACATACATAGATCCTTGAAGGCAATACTTTTCTGACCTGCCAACCCTTGCATGTTTTTCAACTGTTGTTCTAAGCTTTTCAATATTTGAGTCATTTCTTCCTGTGCCATCTTTCGGGCAGGCTTCTCAATCTTTGCCGGAAGATCAAATAGGTACGAATGGTACTCAGGAGAATGGTATTGTTCTTGATGGGTAGCAAATTGTGACTCATAAGTCTTCCTCTGTACTACTGTTAGTTGTGGGACAGTGAAGACAGGCATAACAACAGCGGTTGTCTGATTGGTTGTCAATGGCACACTTTGGGATCGGGGGACAGGATTGATCAGACAATGATACCGGAATGGCAGTATTCGTGATGGATGTGAACTCTGGGAAACCATGAGAAGAAAAGGGCGATCCTTGGACATTGGCCCATGCTTGACACATTACAACCATTTTCTGTTTCAGTACTCTATTTTCCTCAACCATGTTAGACTCTTGTTGAACACTCTGACCTTGAGTCTCATAACCACTCGTAACAGCTTCGATGTTAGTTGTCATTTTTCCTTGGATTTTGTGTTGTCAGCTTACCACAAACCGACCACCTCAAACTTTCTTCACAATTCAAAACAAAAGACACGTTAGAATGGACTCAGTCGGTCCTTATTATCATTCTTTTTTTATTTTTCTTCACTTTTTTTCTCTCACTCTTTTTAGTTTTTTATGGTTATGATCGAATCCTATGGGGATTGCCTACGTATCATGACGCCGCATGAATCAGATCTTGCGTAATTGGGGAAGATTGGGAATAAAGTAAATAACCTAACTCTTTTTTTTTTTTTTTGGAATTTGAATTTTTTTTTGTTTTTTTTTAAACAAAAACTTAAAAAGAAGAAAGAAAATATTTTTGGATTTAGATTTATTTTTTTTGGTTTTTTTTTTTGGAGAATTTTTGAAAAAAAGACTTCTAAAGAAGAAATAAAAATATATCAATTTTTTTTTCTGAATTTCGAAAGAAAAATTTCTAAAGAAGAAAAGAAATATTTTTGGATTTTTGGACTTTTATTTTGAATTTAATGAAAGAAATACTTCTAAAGAAAAAGAAAATATTTTTGAAGCTTGAATTTTATTTTCGATTTTCGAAAGAAGAATGAAAATATTTTTGGATTTTTTATTTTGTTTTTTTTTAGTTTTTAAAGAAAGACTTCTAAAGAAGAAAGAAAATATTTATTTTTTTGGGATTTTTTATTTTTGTTTTTGAATTTTTGGGAAAAGACTTCTTAAAAGAAAAGTTAGAAAATGTTTTTTGTGGATATTGATTTGATTTGTCTTTTTTTTTTAATGAAAAAATATTTTTGGGTTCTAAAACTTTTTTTTAAATCTTTTATTTTCTTGGAATTTCCTAAGAAAATACTCCTACAGAAGGAAATAAAGGAAAATATTTTTTGGATTTTTTTAAAAATAAAATAAAATTGGGGAATCAAAGAAAGACTTTTCTAAAGAAGGAAGGAAAGGAAAATATTTTGGATTTTTTAAAAATTGAGGACCGGAACCGATGAGGTTTGCCTACGTATCTCACATCCGGTGAGAGTCAGACCCGCGTAGTTCTGCCAGTTTTGACGGAACCGGAGAAACACGACTTTTGAAAACATTCACTTATTTTTTTTTTTCGGGAGAGTTTCAGCATTTTTCAAATATCTACCTCTCACTCTTGATTTTTCTCGATTTTCTTTTATATTCTAGAAGCCGGTCAACATGCATGCCGAAACAAACAGATGCCAAGTAGCACGTTATATGCATCATGATGGTTTTTTATTTTTGGTTCACTTGTCCTAGACGGACCCAACCCCTGTGTTGAGTCCCCTAAGTTAAATGCACGCGATGCAAACAATGCACTTACTAGGGATTAGGCATGAGGTTATGTCATTCTAAGTTTGAATCCTGGGGTTTTGTTCTAGACCAGGCTTACCCGAGCGGACAGCTCGAGCCGAGGTCGGGGCAGCGTACCGGGAATACAAAAGATTCACCGCCTTTGCAACTTGTCCGTACCTCGTTCTAAAATTTGGATGACTCTAACAGAAAAGAAGTCACACGAAGTGCACACTTCCCAGATGATATTAGAAGACTCAGAGAGAAGAAGGGTTTCAGCACAGTTTATGTGCAGTTCAGACAATATCGAAGCGATAAAAAGCGGCAATTAGCACATTGGTTTAAACACATAAATCAGATAATGAAAGCCAAAATATAACAGTTATATAAGCTCGAATTCTTGACCCTGAACCAGAGATTCTTCTAATCCCCAGCAGATTCACCAGAGCTGTCACACCTCCTTTTTCACCGGTAAGGGTAATAAAGTAGTTTTCCACTTTAAGTAACATAATCGAAATGAGATTATTTATTTTATTCAGAGTTGCCACCCGAATTTTTACGGTGTTCCGCGACACCATTTATTTATTAAAATCTCAAATCGAGGAAATTTTTTACTCTGTTAAAAATGTCTGCGAACCAAAAATCCAAGTAAGGAATTCTGTTAACCCGGGAGAAGGTGTTAGGCACTCCCGAATTCCGTGGTTCTAGCACAGTCACTTAACTATTAATATTTGGCCTAATTATTTAATTATTTATATATTTTAAACCTATTGTGCTTTTTAGCCTTTTTCACTTTTAGTCGCTTTTAATATTTATGGATTTATCTTAAAACAAGTCACGATGACGTGCACTTGTCGTTTTTGGACACATTGTAAATACGCCACATGAAATGCACCCGCGATTTACAATATGTGATTTTTATTATTTTTCGAAATTGTGGTCGGGGCATGAGTTGCCACACCCGAGTGGGATTTATGTATCGTGACCATGCCACGGGAACCATACTCATAGTCACGATGGTTTATTATTAAGCACGCCTAAATAAAGCTACGATGATCATGGATTATTATCTTTCCTTAAATTACTTTAAGATTTATTGTGAGGACATAACTTATGGATATGAATTTATTTTGATGAACAAAGTGAATGCATATTAACGTAAGAACCCACTTATAAAGTTCAGTAGCACATTTTAAGATTTAAACTACATCTATTAAATTAGGAGCCATTAGATTGGGAAATAACGCTTTGTAGCCTCAAGCACTGATTCAAGCTCAAAAGCAATATTACAAAAAGGAAACCAATAGCAACATCAGATGAAAACAACTAATAGAAGCAACGAACTAAAATACCACCAAGAATCATAATTCATCGACAAAAAACATTGAAAAATCACCAAAACTCATATAAGTTATCTTCAAACTAATTATTTAGCAATAAAATTTAACATAATACTATAATAGTAATAAAAAAATTTAAGCATGCTCAAGAACTTAGTAAACTAGCCTAAACAAAATAAACAACCAGAACAATAAGACATGGCAACGAATGGGCTAAATCATGGGATATGAAACATTACTGAACAAGAATGAACCTCTCAATAGCTGTTTTTTTTCAACACATAAGGAGCGTAGATCCGCTAAGCTTGTGTACAAACTGAATCGCAACCGGACGCCGCGGCGAACACCTCATCGGCGAACTCAAATTCGACTTCCTTGGGCTGGTGGCGGATTTTTGGAGCTAAGAAAGTTGGTTCGTTGCGGCTTGTTGTGTTAAGAATGCTGTCATTAAACCACCAGGTGCAAGAACAACATTGAAGTGTAAAAGCACATAGGCTATGCTTGACATATTCAAACCATCCATGCTTTATAGCTTCAAGACCCACTCTCACTATTTTCAGACTCTAGTAAAGACCGCTCGGAGGAGCAACCACTTATGAATCGATGAAACCTTGAACTCGAACAGAAATTGCCACGAACTGACAAATGCCACCACAAAAAAAAATCTTCAATTTAAAATTCCAACACGATCTTAATCACAAAGCTCGAACCAGCGAATTTGATTTAGCAAAAACTCAAACACAGAGCTAAATAACGAAATCTTCTTATGCAAAATTTGAAACGCAAGAGTCATCTTATAATGAGCAATTCTTTCAGAATTTAATTATTACAGCGACTTCTAGCAAAAGGTCAAACAGAGAGACCAATATGTCTACCAAAATGAAAGCTCGACCAGAAATTGGGATCAGACTGGAGATTTAAAACCTCGACCAAAAACCGGCAGCAACCTCGAACGAAAAACAACCTCGAACAACGACCTTCGGCGACCTCAGAACTCGTCAGATAACTCAAACTAAACCAGGAAAATGAAATCGACAAACTCCATGACAGGGAATGGCTATTTGGAGTTGTTTCAGGTTGGTGCTAGCCCTCCTCTGCTCTTTTTTTGGATCTGTTTTTCTGCTATGTTTTTGTGCTTGTTTTGCTGCATTTTTCAGCTGTAAATGGTGGTGTTTTTTATGGTTTTTAGTTGGGATTTCATGGCTATGGAAGTTTTATAGAAAAAAATGAAAAAGAAAAGAGTGAAGTCTCTTGAGGAAGANAAGACCCACTCTCACTATATTTTAAGACTCTAGTAAAGACCGCTTGAAGGAGAAACCACTTATGAATCGATGAAACCTTGAAATCGAACAGAAATTGCCACGAACTGACAAACGCCACCATACAAGAAAATCTTCGATTTAAAATTCCAACACGAGATTAATCACAAAGCTCGAACCAGCAAATTTGATTTAGCAAAAACTCAAACACAGAGCTAAATAAGGAAATATTCATATGCAAAATTTGAAACGCAAGAGTCATCATATAATGAGCGATTCTTTCAAAATTCAATTATTACAGCGACTTCTAGCAAAAGGTCAAACAGAGCGACCAATATGTCTACCAAAATGAAAGCTCGACCAAAAATTGGGATCAGACTGGAGATTTAAAACCTCGACCAAAAATCGGCAGCAACCTCGAACAGAAAACAACCTCGAACAACGACCTTCGGCGACCTCAGAACTCGTTGGAGAACTCGAACTAAACCAGGAAAACGAAATCGACAAAGTCCATGACAGGGAATGGCGATTTAGAGTTGTTTCGGGTTAGTGCTAGCCCTCCTCTGCTCTTTTTTTGGATCTGTTTTTCTGCTCTGTTTTTGTGCTTGTTTTGCTACATTTTTCAGGTGTAAATATTGGTGTTTTGGATGTTTTTTAGTTGGTATTTCATGGCTATGGAAGTTTTATAGAAAAAAAGAAAGAAAAGAGTGAAGTCTCTTGAGGAAGAAGCAACAAGGAGTGGCATGTGTTCAAGTAAGAAGCTGCTGCTTCCATTTTTCTGTTTCTCAAAGGGAGGGGGGTTCTAATATGTGTTTGTATGTGTATTGGTCGATGAAGGTGAGAATGAAGAAGAAGAAGAAGAAGGACGGTGGGGTAGGGGGTGCGTCGTTTCTCTATTTTCGGCAGGGGTAGGGTCCTTCCTTCTTTTTGTGATGAAGATTAAAGGGCCTTTTATAGGGGTATATATTTTAGGGTTAGGTTAATAGGTATTGGGATAAGGGGAATGGGCTTGAGAATTATGGGCTTAGGTCTGAGTTGGGCTCTAAATCTACAAAATTGGGCTAAGAAGTTGCTTCTAAAATACTTATAAGAAAAATATAAAATAACTCTTAATTGATTTTAATAAATTATTATATTAAAAATAAAATTAAGAATTAAAGTTGAAACTATTTTTTTGGTATTTTTCAAAGGTTATATAAAAATAAAAATCCTAGCAAAATAGTATGACTACAAAATGAAACTATTTTTTTTTTTATAATTTTAGTTTTTGCGATAAAATAAAGTAAAAAGGTCAAAACTATTTAAAATAACGATATTAGACCTAAACTAAATATTTAAACGCTATATTGTGTAAAATCACGGGGAGGGCCAAAAATTACATGTCTACACTTGATCCTAGCTTTAGCTTTAAGTTTTCAGATTTTAGTTCTAGAATCTCAGTTTCAAGTGGATGAACCTGGTTCAACAAGTCAGTATTTTTATTTTCAGATTCATTGACTCTGATTTCCAGGTTTATGTACTTTGCTTTTAGCATTGCACATTCTTTAGATAGTTGATCCTTCTCTTTGGTTGTTTCCTCAGAATCATCTATGGAATCAAGTAGCAACTCAGAGAGTTTTTCCTTAGATAGGAACTTTACTTTATTTTTAAGATGAGAGATACTTACATCTGGTTCTTCATGTGATTCCTTGTCAGATTCTCCAATTGCCATGAGCGTCTGATCTTTAGTCTCCCCATCTTCCTGAACTTTCTCTCCAAGCAACAACCATAGCCTTTGTTGTGGTTGTCTTGGGTTGAACCTGTTCCTTTCTCCTGTTCCTTCTCTCATATATTTACTTTTTCCACTCTACTTCCCACCGAGGACAGTTTTTAATGAGATGGTCAGTCTTACCACATTTATAGCATCCCTCGTTGGTTGGTCTTTCTGGAGCTTTTGCTTTGTTGTAGTTTCCTCCTCTAGAGATGCCTTTCTTCCTCATGGTAAAGTTTCTGAATTCTTTGGTGATCATGGCCATCTCATCATCTTCCAGATCTGCTCCCTCAGTGATTCTTAGGGCTAGACTCCTCTCCTTCTTTGGACCATCCATCTTCATTGTCTGCCTTCTTAGTTCATAGGCAGTGAATTTTCCAATTAGCTCATCCAATCTGAGGGTTACCATATTTTTAGATTCCTGGATAGTAGTGATTTTGCTTTCCCAGGACATAGGCAAGACCCTTGTTAGGATCTTCTCAAGCTTGTCCTCTTCAAGAATGATTCTTCCAAGAGACTTCAGTCCATTAGTCAAGATTGTGAACCTTGTGTACATCTCTTGAATAGTCTCTCCTTCTTTCATAGTGAAGTTTTCATACTGAGAGTATAGTAGAGTACCTCTTGACCTTTTTACCTGAGGTGTTCCTTCATGGGNATTAGTCAAGGTTGTGAACCTTGTGTACATCTCTTGAATAGTCTCTCCTTCTTTCATAGTGAAGTTTTCATACTGAGAGTATAGTAGAGTACCTCTTGACCTTTTTACCTGAGGTGTTCCTTCATGGGATACTTGCAAGGTGTCCCAAATTTCCTTGGCAGTGGTGCAGCTTTAGATTCTGATGTGCTCGTCTGGGCCTAGTCCACATACTAGCCATTTTTTTGGCCTTTGCATTCTTCTCCCATTTCTTTAGATCCTCAACAGTGCAATCAACTCTCGTCTTTGGTATATCTATACCTTCAGCAGTCTTCATCATAGTAGCTAGAGGACCATCAGTGACTATGTCCCAGAGTTCATAGTCTTCTCCAATCAGGTGATCTTTCATCCTATTTTCCACCATGAGTAGTACTGGCCATTGAAGAGTGGCGGCCTTGCAGTTGATTGACCTTCCCAATTTCTAGGTGGTGCACTCATCTTGATCTTCTCCAAGGTATTAGCCTTTCAAGGATAACCTTCCCTGATACCAATTGATGTTTTAGACTTCAATACCACACAAGAAGATAGGTTACTTTGTGTGGTACCCTATTTTCGAGTGTTGTCTCAGTAGAAGAACCTGGTTCTTCTTGGTGTTCCAACTACTACTGTTGCGGAATAATAAAAAGCAGTAAAGTAAAAATACAGAGATTTTTACTTGGAAAACACCTGGTNTAACTCTAATCCCTTTGTAGTAACTAGCCCCTAGCTAATTTCTACACACCTCAAGTTAACTCTAACTTGAACAATACGTACCTATTACAATTGCTTCTATGAAATCTGAAAGATACAATATTAAAAACTCCTACCACGATCAACTAGACTCAATAATCAATCAGATGGAACTGGTTCTTCTATTTGAACTGTAGCCTTTGCATCGCACAATGATTCTGCTAGCAAAAATAACTCTGGGAATTTTGCTTTCAGACTTTGATTCACTTCAGCTTTGTGCGTGTTGAATTCCAGCAGAAATACATCAAGTATTTATAGAGTCAGTCGTTGAGCTTGTCTTCCAATTCTAGTTCAACTCTACCTGGGTGAACTAATTCGAACCAAACTCAACTTCCTTTCTTTTGTTACTTTCCTTGCTGAATTCGACTTCAATTAATCATATCAGTTTGCAACCTTTTCGCATTAGGATACGATCTCTTGGTTCATTGATATTTCATATTCAAAACATCTCCTAAGAATATACGGTTCATGTGCCAGCTAGTTAGTTCAAGATGTGTGCTCTGATGGACCTGGTTCAACTGGTCAGCCTTTTGTCAATCTTCAAAATTATGCAGTGACATGGGTCAATAGTACTTTTTCCCAAGGTATGTGAAGGTACTCTTTCCTTTCAATAACTTTTTATTAGTCCAACGTTCTAGAAGAGTCCTCATGTACTTTAATAGTTCTACTATCGGCAGCTCTCTTGCATCTTTTGTTACCGCATTCAATGACTCTGCAATGTTTGATGTCATAGTCCAAGTTCTGTTCACCGTAGCATGTACTCGAGACCATCTATGATAGCCAATATCGTATAAATATGCTTTAACACGCGGGTCAATCTCTTCAATCTTTGACATCCTTTCATTAAATTCATCAAGAGTGTATGATCGTGCCGTGGCAAAGTACAATTCGCTTAACTTTAGATGACCCTTCTTCAACTTTGCCCTTATATTTTTCCAAATATGACACATGCAAGAATAATGTGACATGCGGGGATAAACAATAGATGTTTCCTTCAAGATACTCTCATTCCGATCTGAAACAACACACATATTTGGATTTTCACTATATGCAAGTTTAAATTGCTCAAAAAACCACTTCCATGATGCGTCATTTTCTGAATCAACAACAACATATGCCAATGGTAATATGGTACCAACATTATGCGGCAAAAAGCAATTAATTGGCTGCATGAAAAATGCAGAGGAAGACATACATACAAACTACAACTTTTCAACAATATATCTACAATAAATTTACAAGTACTATAAAAAACAAACAAGCTACAATATTTCTACAATATATCTACAATAAATCTACAATACCCGCTGCATGCATTGTACTAGCTGTTAGCATTATTCCCCTGTATGCTGACTTTAAGAAGGTCCCATCAACTACTACAACTGGTCTACAATATTCCCAACCACTGATTGACGTACAAATCGCAACAAATGCATACAAGAAGCAGTCATCGTCGTTCTTCTTCAATTTAACTACAGACCCCGGATAATCCTTCTCTAGAATATACAAATAACTAGGCAATTTGTTGTAGGAGTCAACAGGATGACCTCTCAAAAACTCCAAAGCGTTTTTCTTTGCTCTCTAAACTTGCATGTATGTTAAGTTCACACCGTGTTCAGACAACATATCAGTTTATATGTCTTTTGGTGTGTAAATTGTCTTAGGATCAGTATATTTTGGAATAACCATGCTACCAACTACCATGGTAGTAGGTTTGCGTTGTATGAATGTATTGTCCATCAAAGAGCATGTGTGCAAGCTCTTGAATTTTCTAACCTTGAACATTGCAGAATCATTTATGTTAGTTGCCTTGAAGTGCCATGTATAATTTTCACCAACACATACCAGCCAGTAGCTACAAAATAAAAATAATTTAGACACTGGTATAAAAAATGTAGATTAAAAAAAAGATTGTTGTAGCATAAAAGAGAATATTCAACAATTTATATACAAGACAACTACAAACTATCTACAATTTTGTTAAACAATATTACAAAAAAAACTGAAGAAGTAAAAATTTACAAATAAACTACAAAATAAACAAAAAAAGATTTTTGACCATTCCTATGTTCCTACCTTCTAGCACTAGATCTTTTCACCCTAAATTGGAACTTGTTCATGATAGAATAGTGCTTCATTGCACTTGCAATTGTTTGCTTATCTTGGCATACTTGACCTACTTCAATAACACTTGGTGTACTTTCTATTATTATTATACTTTCATATTCTACTATCCCCGGAGATGTTGGCATATCAATTAACTTTAGTGTTCCAGATGAACATGCAAGAAAATAAAGCTAAATACAGTTATGAATTATTTTTGTAGTTAATTTGTAAAAATAATGAAATTCTATATTTTATATTGAGCTACAAATGATATGTAGGTTTATTGTAGAAATATGGTAGAAATATTGTAGATAGAATGAAATTCAATACTANTATATATATATATATATATAGAGAGAGAGAGAGAGAGAGAGAGAGAGAGAGAGATTGACATGTAGTTATTTTGTAGAAATATTGTAGATCAGTAATATACAACCAAAATTCGATAGTTATGTAACAGAGCAAACCTGCAACTGTGTTCGAATTGGTGATACTCAATTCCAAATTGAAATCACGTACTGTTATACATAGCGGATACGTTTCTAAGCTTTTATTTTCTTTTTTCGTCTCCATGTGTACACGAACACCCATATCATTCCTAATTTTCATTGGAGGACAATATTCGTTGACAATGTATTTGATTTCGATTATTTTTTCGGATGTATCGATCATTAGATGCTCTACTATTGTAGAATTCAATAGGTTATAACTTGAATCCTCGCTGACTACAATTCCGTCGACCTGAAAGTCTCTATATATCCCATAGCTATCCCAATTCCCATTTAGTTGAAGTATAATTGAGATTTTTGACATAATTGCGCTTGTTACAAAAGAATTGTAGCTAATTTAGTCGCGTTTGATTTGTGAAATCAGAAAAATGAGTGAAACAGAGTATTCTCGAAAAAACAGAGTAGTGAATTTTGGAGAGAAACGGGCGAAATTTAATAGCGAGATTTTGCGTTTGATAAAATCTGGAAGAATCCTTAATATCCCAACATTCGCGCGCCTATTAAAGGAATTGTACATCTAACATGATCTGTTTTTAATGAGTTATTTATTTTTTGTAGAAAATCTGTGAGTAGGGCGGGTAATTTTTAAATTATGGACATTTTTCGTAATATAGTTTCCTATATGGTGTATGAACGAAAAATTCCCTTTCGTTTTTCTTTTTGATTTGATACATGGTGTTCGATAACTCATTGAGCCTCGTCTCATTGAAACTCGTATTATATAAGGCCCATTAAAGGAGGAAGTGCTCTCTACCGGTAATTTGTAACTAATTTACGCAAATGTTCATGTATTAGGCAATTTTTAGATTTTGTCCCTATTTAAAAGGTTGTGAAAATATAATCTTCAGAAAATTACCCCTTAGGCCCTTCCGATCAACGTCAAACTCGGGTCTAATGTTTGCTCATATAATTTTCAATTTACTCAACCTTATAGATAAAATATTAAACTGTGGACTAGTGTTTGCAATAACTTACAAAATTTAAACTCGAGTCTAGTATTCATACATTTTATAATTTGCTCAAAAAGAATATTTAGACCGTTGTTAGAAAGATTCATAAGTTGTAAGAGAAATAAAAAGAATAAAAAGAGAACCATTTATTAAATAGCTTATACAAAAGGAAAGAAACTGGGGAAAATTTGTGAACCTAGCCTGCGGTCAAAATTATTTGTATGGTAATCGTAAAAGTATATAAAATTTATATATTTTTTGTATTATATATATATATTAGAAGCGGCTACATAACTTTTTTTATTTTTTTATTTTATCAAAGCTCGAATTTGAGACGTCTTTTATATTAGTTGACTATAGAGCTTATAAGCCCAAGCCCGATGTACCTAGACAGAGTTCATTCTGGTTATACTGTGGCCTTTTCTTCTTTTATTTTTCAGAAAGAAACTTTTAGCCATCAAAAATATTCTGAACCCTTAAACCCTAGGGTTTAACAACCGGCTTTTGCCGCGAGCAATGCCTCAGTTCAAAATCCGTACGTTACTCTACGTATCCGTATATATAAACCCACATTTTCTCTCTTAAAACCGCTATGAAATCTCTTTTAAGAACCCTAATTATATTCCTTAAACATGGTGGGCTTTTTGCATGATGATCCCATAATAGGTAGTAATAATGAGCTTGAACAAGACATCAAGAATCAAAACTCTTCAGAGCTTAAGCAAGAAACTGACCCATTTGACATATTTACCCCTGACCTAGACGAGTTCTCTTGCTCTTTTGCTGATTCGTTTCTTGATTTTGATTCCTTAAAGGATTTTCTTGCTGAGAGCCCCACAGTAGATAGTATGGCTGATGTGAAACAAGACCCATTTGAGATTTGTAATGAAGAAGCTGTTTTTGGCACTGTTAATGGATGTAATGAGGTGAGTATTGGTGAAATTTGTGAAAAGGTTGAAATTTTTGACGCTGTTGACAGAGAAAATGAGGTGGGTATTGGTGGGATTTCTGAGAAAGTTGAAGTTTTTGACAGAAATGATAAGGTGGGTATTGGTGGAATTTCTGAGAAAGTTAAAGTTTCTGGCGCCGTTGTAAGGGATAATGAGTTGGGTATTGATGGAAATTGTGAGAAAGCTGACTTTTTTGACACTGTTGACAGGGATAATGAGGTGGGTATTAGTAAAATTTGTAAGGAAGTTGAAGTTTTTGACGCTGTTGACGGAGATGGTGATGTGGGTATTGATGGGATTTATGAGAAAATTGAAGTTGAAAAGGAAGGGGATGTAGAGGGTTGTGAAAAATTGAGTTATTTGAATCTTGAAAAGAGTAAAATGGGGGTAATTGAGAAGATGGGTAAAGTTAGTATAAATAGTACTGGTAGTGATATTGTTAGGGAGAGTGAAAATATTAGTAGGGATGAGGAAAAAAATGTGACAAGTGAGAAGAAAAACACAGGAAAGAGTGATGTGTCAAAAGGTGGTGATAGTGATACTGAGTCTGATATAGAGAGTTCATCTTGTTCATCGTTGTCCGAGTTCACGAGTAGTGATGAGGGAGGAAAAAGAAGAGAGAATAGAAAGGGAAGGGGAATCAAAGGGGAGATGGAATTGGAAGAAGGCGAGATACAAACATCTGATGTAGATGTAGATGAGATGATTGCTTGGAGCGAAGATGAGGAGGAGGATTCAGGTGTTAAAGGACCCATCAGGTCTAAGAACGAGCTTCCGGTACCGATTACATCTCTAACATCATATGCATATGGATTATAATGTTGCATTACGCTGTTTCTATACAATATCTACCATGTTGGACATTTAAGTCATAAAAAGTGGTTTATCGAATCCTGGCTAAACAATTTTTTTTTTTACCGGAAACAACCTCTATAGGGGTAAGGTCTGCGTACACTCTACCCTCCCCAGACCTCACTAGTGGGATTACACTGGATTTGTTGTTGTTGTAAGCCGCTAAACTAATAACTCTGTTCTAGACACACTTTACTTGGTTATAGTCTTCAGCCCTTTGAGGTTTATATTTACAGAAACAACAAAAAGGGGGAAAACCTGAAACAAAAAGAAGCAAAAACGAAGTCCTCAGTCCATGGATACATGTTGCAGATCTATTTTGGGGTTGGATAATGAATCCTCAATAACCCATTTCATCAGTCCTATATGTTCTGGATTAGGCATATCAGTCCGACTTTTTCGCGTATAAAGAAAGTGGCAAAGGGCTTGACTGATTAGTTTTTGCATTTCGTCATATCGAGAGGTTAACATATGTTCTGGATTAGGCATACAAGTCCCAGTATTTGGCTATACAGAAAGTGGAGAATGGTTTACATGAGTAGTTTTTAGGCTTATCTAGTGGTTATCATCATCAAGTTATAGTTTCCTTGGTGGTATTGACGTAAGTATGTTTCATTTACAGTGTAGTGTACTTTGACCTGGAGGTTAGCTTGTGACTTATTGCTGACTGCAATTGTTTGTCTAATTGTAATTTTCCTTCGACTTTTACATATAGAATTTTGATAGTATTTAGACTTGTTCAGTGGTGATAGATCTTTTGTGCATAAGCTGCATCCTTCAGTTCCCTCGGGTATAAGTTCTGATATTTAGAGGATTCTGCGGATACATTATAGGTCCGGATAGAAAGAAAGAACCTATGTATGAAGAAAATCAGAGACGGCAAATGAATAATGAGGAGAGGAGACAGAAGATAGGAACTAGGGAGAAAGAGCTTGGGGTGGGGGGTTGGCAAAGTCAGTTTTTTAAAGTGTAAGTACTGAATAAATCATTTCAGTAAATTCTGACTTGCATCCGTCGACTTAATTGTCATCGTCTGCTAGGCTTGTTTAGTGTTTTGCATGTTTTTGACACTTTAATATTGCTCTCTGTGTTTGCTCACTTGGTCATCCAGTTGAAGACATAACACATAGTCTTAAAGAAATGTGTCTTCCAAACAAAAAAACGAATTGGCAGCTCAGAATAATAATATGGGTTTGTTTCACAAATGATCATTTTGGCATGCAAATATTAAGTCATTTGTTAATCATGCATTTGCAGGTTCTTCCCCCGGTTCCGATAGTGAATGCAACTTTGCTACCGCATCACCAGACCCTGCCTGTTGGAGTTGTTTCAGCGGTAAGACAAAAAGAAAAAGCAAATCACGTTGTATTTCTCACTGCATTTGATCATTTTATTTTAAAGCAACAACAAAAAAAGGAGGGGCCGCCCTAAAAAATAATAGATATGTTTTGTATATTAAGTATAAATATGCATATAATATACGTAAATATACATATTATATATGTAATCAGTGTATATGTTTTGTGTATTTGGGCTAGCGTCGTAATTATATTCGGCAGATGGGCCAAAAATGAAAAAGCCCAGTCCACCCACCCAAAAAAAAAAAAAAAGGAACAAGCACAGACACTGCTTGCTTGTATATAATTTTAGATTCTTAATTCAAATGTTATATTTGATCTCTATGTGGTGCAATACAGATTCTTGGTGCCCAAGTTGTTGTAGAAGGGGTGGAGAAGCATAATCCTCTTAGTGATGGTTCTACTCTTTGGATAACAGAAAGCAGATCCCCACTGGGTATAGTGGACGAGATTTTTGGGCCTGTCAAGAACCCCTGCTACATTGTAAGATACAATAGTGAGAGCGAAGTCCCCGCTGAAATCAACCAAGGCACTTTGATCTCTTTTGTCCCAGAATTTGCAAATCATGTCCTTAACGACGGAAGTCTTTACAAGAAAGGGTATGATGCATCTGGTGAAAATGATGAAGAGGTGTCCGCGGATGAAGAATTTTCAGATGATGAGAAGGAGGCTGAGTACAAGAGAATACTGAAAATGAAAAAGAGGGGCACAAATGACGAGAAAGTTGGAAACAAGAAGGACAAAAAGAAATTCAGAAATCGATCTCAGAACTCGAAATGCGAGCAAGCTGTGAAGCCACCAGTCGAGCAAAGTCAGAATCTCGTCCCACCTGTTACTGGTTCTTCCCAAGGACAGAGGTCAGGCAATAGGACTGACTTAGTTCCTTCATTTCATCATCCGCAACAGGCCACTGCTTTTGCAGCGCCTTCAAGTGGAGTTTGGACTAATATAGTCCCAAATCAGCAGTCCGGGAATATGGGCTTACCTAATACTTTGCCAACAATTGGCATGCCATGGCAACAACAATGTCATCCTCAGCAAATGTTTCAAATGCCTTTGCCTAATGGAGTACCTTTACAACAGCAATTCAATCCAGGACCTCCTCATAACTTTATCTTGCCGTTTTTACAGCCAGATTTTGGCACAGGGCAAGCGTTTGCACCTTGGCCTGGAGTGGGACAAAATGGTTTCAATCAACCATCATTTTCTTTGGGGGGCTTACCAGGCCAATTGGCACATTTACCTTTCAACTTGGGAGGTCAGATACCAGTTAACGTACCACAAGCAGGAGCCAACAACAATTCACATCCACCTGCTGCAGTTCCTGCTATTAACGGTTCTCTGAACTTCAATCAAGGCAATCATTTTGGTGGTGGCTGGAAAGCAAATTTTCAGGGTGGTGGTAGTTTTGGACCACAAACAGGAGACGACAGCAATTCACAACAACCTGCTGCAGTTCCTGCTATTAACGGTTCTCTGAACTTTAATCAAAGCAATCATTTTGTTGGTGGCTGGAATGCAAATTTTCAGGGTAGTGGTGGTTTTGGACCACAAACAGGAGACAACAGCAATTCACAACAACCTGCTGCAGTTCCCGTGAATGGACCAGAAACAGGAGACAACAACAATTCACATCCACCTGCTATTGTTCCAGGCAATACTAATGGTTGTCTGAACTTCAATCAAGGCAATCATTTTGGTGGTGGTCGGAGAGGAAATGGTCGGGGTGGTGGTGGCCGGTTTGGCCGTGGGAGAGGGAGAGGGAGGGCGCAACGTTATTGCAGGTGAAAACAAAGTGCTTCCGTGGAGAAAATTACTTTTAACTTTGGTTCTACATATAGCAGCTAATTTCCAGATTTTTTTTCCATTCCCTCATAGGTCTGGGTGTGTATAGTGCTAGTTACTGTTTTAGTTTGCATTATAGGTTTTTTAATTTTTTGTCCCAAAGTTCCAAATGTCTGCTTATACGACCCTTTCTTTAGGTAATTTGTTCATCCAGTTTTGCTCTTAGGACTAAGTGATTTATTTAATCATCAAAATGCTAGATTTGGAATCAATTTGTTGGTCTTACGGTATATCTCAGTATCGACGATGAGACCAAAGATCTGTATTTGGTTATAAACTCTCCTGAGGGCTGGGTAATACCTGGGGTAGCTAATTATGATACTATGCAATTTGTGCGATCAGATGTCCATACAATATGCATGAAATTAGCTGCTTCAATGAGATCTTTTATCCTGGTCGGAGGAGAAATTACTAAACGTCTAGCATTCCCATGAAGTTTTTATTTGAGAGAAACGTCTACTATTCCCTCTCGAATTTGCAAATGTTATTTATCTCTAATATTATATTTTTCAGAAAATATATTTCATTCATCAAAACAGGAAAAAGGATTTTCGATGAACAATGTTTTCCGTCATACCAAATACACTGTTTCTCACAGCAGCTAGTTATGTTGTAAAGTATGGAGATTTAAAGGACCTGTCTGAACCGTACAAACGGAAAACTACATAGGAAAAGATAAAGCCTTTGATTGTAATTGTAAATTTTGGTTAAATCCCTAAAAGGGAATGTCAGCAAAAACATGCTGCAAAGGTATACAGGGGTTAAAATGAATACATGATCATCTAAATTGAAAGAAATATTCAGGTATGACAAAAGAAGTTAAAGGGGTGATTCAAGCTTTTGCATTCCTTGTGAAATCAATGCAAGTCTGGCAACTGCAGTCTGAGAAACGGCATATTTCACATCCAAAACACACACATGAAGTGCATCCTCTACACGTTGGAGAACGCGAACATCCCCTGTACACCCTGCGGCTTGCTCGTTCTTCATCATCATCACATGAAACTCTAAAACAGAAGAACGCAGAAAAACAACATGTCCACAATGAATACAAATCAAAGAAAAGAAAAAATCCTAATCATAGACATTGTATTGCAAAGAAATGAGAAATATCAAAAAGGAAAACCAGCCAGGTAGTTTAGACTCCATCCTCAATAAACAGAGCCACATTACAATAACTTTACGGTTATTTGGACAATGACACAGATAAGGTAATTTGCCTCGGATAGAATTACCCCTCCCCCAACTGCAAAATCTTAAAAGAAAGGGGAAAATGATAGACGAAGGGGGAAAGGCTCTAATTCATAAGTTAAACTACACATTAGGAAGTTGAAAAATTGAATGGTGTATATACTAAAATAATTGGCAACATAATCTCTTCCTGGAGAAAACATAAACTTATTTGTTCGTTTAAATACACAGAGAACATATCACAAAAATGACATGTTTAGTACCAACGAAAGCATTCTACCCAATCAGCCCAAAACAAAGCCAGCAACAAAAGCAAGAAATCGGGAGCTATCTAATGTCTATACAATGTCCATCAACTTGAAACTTTGATAGAAGAAGGAGCTATCTAAACTAGACACGTAAATTGTGACCATCATAGATATCATGAGAACATGATCAGAACACTGGTAAGAATATTTTGACAAATTCTAGATATTACTTCCGGAATAAATTGATATCTATTTTACTCGTGTAATATATAGTTTGTGACGTTGTGGTCATCCTTAACTTCCTGCTCATTATCTGTCTTCTGATTATGTACACCATCAATACTATGACATTTTCCTATATGTGACATCTTTCTGTGAATTAGCAAGTCATTCCATTTTTGGAGCATCACATGCATAACTAAACTCTAATGCTTTCCACCTTATAAGCTTTCATGGTTCCGACCATGCATCTTGAAAGCAAGCACAATGCTTATTTTAGTCTGCTGATTGCACAAAAATCTTTGTTTCTGTCAGAGTATTAATCCATCTTGTATGTTGTCTCACTCATTGCACAATCAACATCTTTCATAAAAATTGTACTTCTGCCTTTCGTGCACACTTTGCTGAATGGTCACTGATCCAGAATAACTAAAACCACTTGTTCAGTAGCTTAACATTTTCCTTGTGACAAAATAACCTTTCTTAAGTTTCTAATAAGGCGATCAAACCAAATAACATATACAGAGACCACAAATCTTACACATAGCGAACTTTGACTTCTCATGGAAGTCAATCTTGGAAAAGTAGTTGAGCCCACATAAACTATGTTCCCATCATGCAGATACCAACATTTTGTATGTGCTTGCAGCTACTTTTCCAAGAATGAATTCCCACAGCACACAGTTTCCACAATTCATACATTTTGTCTCTCAGATTCAGAACTTATATTGTCTATTAGAAACCTTTTGTCAAAAAGCATGACGGACAAAACTTGTTTTAAGAAATCTCTTAAATACATTGAGTGAAACGTTCATGATCAAACACGTAGTTCTTAATATTCATATCAGAATGCTGCATGGAACTCATTAATCCCTTAAATTTTAGATTGAGATCTAAAGAGGTGGAATTTCAATTGTCTTTCCTAAATCAGATAATTTTCAGTATTTCCAAATGAGCTTTGCCATGTCCCTGTTAAAAACCCTCACCCTGAGAGCAATAGAATGATCTCACTGAGCGGTAAACTTGATTAGAAGGAACCGCTGCATTCAAAAGATTAATGTCACTTCTAACGAGCAATCTCAAATTAGTGATATCTATTCATGTACTGATTTTTAACTAATGCATGGTCTTCCATCAAGCCGAACACAGAATTAGTTATCAGATGATTTTAATAGGTAAGTAGTTTATGTATGAGCCAAAGACATCAAAACTAACTTAACAGGATATCAATACTTCCCATCGTTCCACCAGTAACAGACTCCTAATTATAGATCTCCAATATAAAAGTCAGATTGATCAATTAGAAGAAATCTCTTTTTGAATAGGAACAATAAATTGAAAACAACAGCCTCAATATATAAAACATGCTCACTATTAAAGAAATTAAGCATGAAAAGGAAGCAACATACTTGTCATAAGGAATGTCAGAGCACTTCCAATGTGCACTGGCCAAAGCATCATGGTAGCTCCTGCATTCTTCGTTTGTGCGGAGACGAAACCTGCGTTCTTTGTTGCACTCAGTACATCTGATAAACTCATCGCGATGACAAGCTCGTCCATTTTGAGATCTATGTGACCCATTTGCCTTTGAAGATTGGTTATAATATTTGAGTAGTGCAGTCTTTACCACTGGAACTTTCTCACCATCAACAATGATCCAAATATTATTCTTCCATTTTCTCGAAGTCTCTCTTCCAGAATGTTTCTCAAATGCAGCCGGAGTCAGCTTATCTAATAAGAAAAGAGCAACTTTTACTAGAAGCGAAACATGACAATATCTATCCAAAAGGCAATAAAACAGGATGGTTTTCAATTTCATAAAAGATAAAGTAAGAGGTAAGTTATAACTACGTATGTAGTACATTTACACCATTGCTAAATGACTCAGTGATGAAAAATAAACAGGCTACCAAAATTAAACCTATTCCAACAGGTAAGAGCATACTAATGATCAAATGACACACAAAAAAGTACAAGTGTCACCAGAGGCAGATTTAGTATTTAAGTTTTATGGGTTCAACCTTTAAGGTATTTAGCATTGCACCATTGTAGTTTTAAAGTTATTGGTTCATATCGTTATACATACAATATTAGTGAATTTTTACACAGAGATTTATGCTCCGCGTCAAAAGTATTGGGTTCAGTTGAACCCGATGCCGATACATTGCATCCGCCTCTGAGTGTCACAACTCACAAGAAGCTACAACATCATTGATTCTATACAAAAACAGAACTCATCATCAGAGGTCACACTTTTAGCAAACAAAATCATATACAGAAGAGTATCACATATATATCAAACGTACAATGTAGGCTAGCTAGTTTCTCCAGCTTAGTTTCTTTAAAAGGTTCACGAGTCAAATAAATGTCAATGCTATGAGGATATCACAGAGAACATCCCAATGTGAAGCAGCAACAACAACAACAACACACCCAGTATAATCCCACAAAGTGGGGTCGGGGGAGAATAGTGTGTAAGCAGACCTTACCCCACCTGGCGAGGTAGTACATCCCAATGTCAAGCAAATAAACATAAATGATATCTCGTTAAAAGAAACAACAGCTATATATGTCTCAATTCCGAGCAAGTCGAAATTGACTATGAATTCTTACTACTACTACTACTATTACATATCGTCGTAAACCTACAGGAAAATACAAAGCCCACGATAGAATCAACATGGATTTTAACGCAAACACATTTCATAGGAAGAAATGGTGACTAGGTAACAACACCTTCGGGGCAGGCAGGGGTACATTCGCAGGAGATTTGAAGTTCACCAGAGGAGAAAACCCTAAGTGTCGCAACGGCATCACCGTAACGGTAGCTGGTGCATCCACACATGACTTCCACGTAATCATCTCCCTTTTTCACTCCACTTATCTCTCTCAACTCTTGTTCGCTGAACATATCTGTGTCGGTGTCCGTTACTTTCTCTCTGTTATGTCAAAAAAAGACAAACTTTTACATAAAAATCCAATCTTTTTGTTATAAGAAAACGAGAGAGGGATCGAATACGACAAATGGGATTGATTTGTGGACGATAGATATACAGAGTTTATATGTGCAAATGCATTGGAAAGGAGAAGCACCAAGAAAAAGAAAGGGTTTAGAGTATCTGATGAGAGAAATGGCCTCACCAAGCACGCATCTTTAAGACATCTGTTGTTGAAAAAGTAGGATTTGCTGGGGTTTTATAGAGAGAGAGTGGGGAGTCCTTTTGTTCTTTTATATATATATATATATATATATATATATATATATATTTTAAAAACATACAAAATAATATATTATAAAAGAACTTGGGGAAGCAAACTGCATTTTACGTTGATGGAGAGAAGAAGAATCAAATTTGGAGGAACCTTTGGATATTTTTGGATTGTGTATAGCATGTGGGTTCTAATAGAGAAAATAATCTTTTAAAAAATTGAAAAACTAAAAAAGGCATGTTTCTTTTGGTAGGGATATTTTTTTGATTGATGCATGATACAAGGAGATATGGTTTGATTAACCTATTCCTACACCGATGATTAAGGTTAGTTCAAGAAAAAGGAAACAAGATATTCTAAATTTTTAAAATTCATTAAAA
>ML412973.1:77415-99412 GCA_005239525.1 Nicotiana knightiana | reverse complement strand
CTTTTATATATATATATATATATATACAAATATATATATATATATTTGTGTGTGTGTGTGTGTGTGTGTTTTCTTGAAAATACAGATATTGGTTATGAATTTGGGAGAGTTGGGGGGATTGGGGAAGAAAGAGGGGAGAAAAGGGAAATGAAGCCAAGACTTTTACGCTGTCATCGGGTGTAATTTTTAACGTAAATGTAGGACCTCAGTGTGATATTATTATCCGCTTTGGGTTAAGTCCGTACCATTTTTCGCCAAAAGATCTCGCACCGTTCAAATTATCTAATTTCTTATAAGTAGAATCTTTTTTTGCTTTCTACTTTCCATCACCCAACAGCTGCCTCTGCAATTGTAGTGATTATTGCATTTTTATTGTATATCTAATTAAAACATCCTTATGCATTGTGAATCTTCGGTGTATGCTCTACCCTTGCAGCTTTTGTGAATTGAACTCATAAAATTTATATTCGAAAATTATATGTATATGTGAAAAAGGTTTAAAATATGTGAAAAAGGTTTAAAGTATTATTCGATTTGTCTACCTTCATTGTAGCATATAATTGAATATTTATTTATAAAAAATAAAATATGCTAAATATTTATTTATCTACTAGGGATAAAAATTTATTCACTTTCTTGGATTATTAGGCAAAGAAAGTTTGAATTAAAAAAAAATGAGTTGATTACAAGTGGATTCTAGTACGTAGTAGTAGAGTACAAATTTATAAATTTACAATGAAGAAATTGGCACATAGATATAAATAGCGGAAGCAATTTATGTATCAAACTTGCATTAATATAATAGCATATTTTAATCAAGCATAATTAAGTTTTGAAGGACAATTTTGTGTTTAACTAAGTTAATACATGCATTAAAACCCATTGATTTTCTATGCATTAGTTATGCATAAGATAATAACAAATAGGGTAATGCTTGCATAATTAATGAATAGGTTTAAAAAGTGTATCAAACAAGATATTATTAATACACAAAAATTAATGAATACATTATTTTATCTAATACATCCTACCAAACAACCCCTTAAATTGAAACGCAAAGAATTAATGTAATAAGATCACACCCATTATAAATCCATTCTAAATTCATTATTCAAGATGAATTAAGAGATTATATACTTAGGTACCAGCTTTTTTTCCAGAGAAAGACCTTTTGTTCACTCAAATTCGCATTAGCTTTGACTCTTAACTCAAATGTCGTGCTACAGGTTGAGTACATAATGTATTTTTCAAAAAATATAACACAATAATATGTGATAAGTCATAGTATTATATTAAAATATTCAATAGCAATATTTATAAAATTGCATTAATCAAATATTACAAATTAATAAGTTATAATGAGAATGAACACAATCCAGAAATACTACATGTAGGCCATGCAAAAAATAAGAAGAGCTAATAAGTAGTATTAATTACATAACAAATTACTCCTAGTATTGAATAAAAATTCTTTTTGTTACGATTAGGATTGATATGAACTTTGTTTGAGTTATAAAATTTATTTAATTAACATTGAAGAATGTTAAGTTCAAACTTGAAATAATACGTTAAAAGATAAAACTATGAAAAAGTTTAAGAAACAATTATAAAATTTTATTATAATAAATATTAATATGTATAAAATATCTTTAGGAAATTGTATGAATGTACTATCGGGTTGGTTTGGTTCCAGTTTGACTTTTTTTTAGTTAAAACCAAACCAAACTAGTTATGGTTGAGTTTTTGTTTTTCAATACCAAACCACAATCGCATTTTTCTCTCGATTTGATGTTGTTTATCGATTTTCTTTGTAAACCCTAGTTATCACTATAAGCATTCGCTCTAAACATGTTGGCCTTGGGAGTTGGGTATCGTAACAAATGTCTTTTATTTTCGGAAAAGGGTTCAACTTCTATATATGGATATTGTAGAAGTAACTTAAAAAACTAATTATTCATAAGAGGTGGGACTATTGATTTAAAATTAAAATAGATCGTAGTTTAAAATAGTACACTGATATTCTTTTTCTTTCTTCCGTCGACATATATATATAACTAAAGAAATCATCTTCTCTTTCTGTTTAGAAGCTCAATCGAAGAGAAAACACCAACATTTATTACTATGAGGGAACTTTTGAAAGACATAGGAGGGTCTTTACCAAATAACTGAAATATTAAGCTTTAGTGAATGAGAGCTTTGGTGTAACGGTAAAGTTATCTCCGTCTGATCTATAGGTTACGGATTCGAGCCGTGGAATAGTCACTCTAATACTTATATTACATTAGGCTGTTGACATCACTCCTTCTGAGATGTGGGCATTCCCCAGATCCTATGTGAACGTGCGATACCTTGTACACCGTGCTGTCCTAGCGTAATTAACTAGAAAACGACATTTCTTCATCAGCTTATGGTGATGTTGCGTAATATTATTGATAATGTTCCTACATCAGCCAACTTCTTGTCATATCTATCTGTTGTCATATTAGGAGATTATTATGTTGTCTAGTACACAAATTCTTGAAAATCCGCGCGCGTGCCAGGGGGCCACAATTGTCCTTTTCCAATATATCTTTAATTTCCTGCTCTCAGTTGATTGAAACATGAAAGTTCTTTTAATGCATGCAAAAACCTTTTCATTATGAAACACAAGAAGAATTGGTTTAAACTAACACCAAAAACGATGTATCAATTTTGACTCATTCATTCAACAATCCTTCTTCGAACTAAGTTTTTCATGGCTCATTACGTACTAAATCACACATAGTCAATCATCGCAATTCATGTCGTCGTTCGAGTATTCATGGTCACTGGTGCACAAGTATCTCCAAGCTTGGGATAAAACCGTGCCATTACTCCGCTATCTCCAAACTCTTTATCACACTAATGACTTTGATATCAATTGTTGGGCTTAACCATTCTAAAAACTTTTAATATGATATGAGCCAAACTAGCGTGATTTTTTCAAAAGGCCTTGCTCTATTAAAAGTATTCTTACATTTTATATGTATCTTCTTTTTCTTTCAATTATTATTAATTAATGTTGAATTTTTACTCGCACACCTAACAATGTAAGACAACGTGTAAACTGCAACCTTCATCCTTAGTAATCATGATTAAACCACCGAGGAGGATGGATTGTGGGATGGTTGAGATCGATGTCCCTCCATTTTTAATCTGAGATTTCGATTTCAAATTTTAGAAATAGAAAATCTTTTGGCATGCATGGGGTGTTTTATACCTCATCGAAAAATCAAATTAATCATGTGCAAATGCCTACTAAATGATTAATCAAAATTAAGAAAATGAATTCAGGTCAATTCCAAAAGATTGTCCAAAACGTGCTAGAAAGTAAAAAACTCAACTGCCAGTACAAAATTATTTCAGTGTTTAGAAAAGTGCCTAACAACAAACACTGCTGCAACTTTAGGACTGCAGATTAATTATGATATGCTTTATTTTCTGAAAGTCAACAACCTTAATTATTCGAATTAACTAGCTAGGGGACATAGAGATCCTGCACAACACTTGGCTAAAGTTATTAGGAAACTACCAGCTATGTCTATTTATAAGTAGTTCATTATAAAAATTGATCAATTTTTAAAATATTACTAATATTAGTTAAAATATTATTAATATTAGCCAATTAGTTATTTGTAGCAAAAAATGTCAAATTTTTGATTTCTTTTTGGTGGTGTTATTAGAATAGATTGGATACATCTTACGGAGCTTGAATCTCAGTTTTGAGATGATTTGGTGAAGTTTTGAGGTGGTTTGAATTGAATATTCGAAATAAAAACTGAACATAAAAAAAAAAATGTATCAGATTGCGTATCATTTGTGTATCACATATGTATTATATTTGTAACAATTGTGTATCACATGTATATTTTTTGTGTGTGAGATACAAGCGTGATACATGTTTGTTACATGTGTCGCAGAAGAATTTTTTAAACTCGATTTAATTATGAATTTTGATACAAAACAAGTCCAAATCACCTCCAATCTTCCTCAAATTTTGTATATTGACTTATCTATATGTTTTCAATGAATTTCAGTTATACCCATTGGAAATGTTCCTTTTTTGCTTGGATTTTTGGAATATTGTATATATTTTTTTTTCTATTTCATCACTTTATTTGCTACCTCATCCATGAAATTTTCTTTCAGTCTTGCATCTAATGTTGTTAATCATGCTTAAAAATATGGAAGGAGATTTTTGCATGTGATTCTTTGAGAGAAAGAACATTATTTATTTGATTTTTCAATTTTTATATGTGTTTGGCTAGTTTTGGTAAGTCTATGACTAATGGCTAGAGGTTGGTAAGTTGAAACTTATTTGAGAGATTTGTGTAAGTTTCCCAAGTTATTATCTTAACAAAGTTAAGGGATACAAATTAATTAGAGTAATTCATAATATAATCATGCTCGAACTTTAGATTATAAAAATATGTAGAATAAAATATGATTGAGTGATTGTCGTTTCACTATCAACTTCGGTGAAGCTTTAAGTATTTGAAAAGAAAGAATACATTGGATACTTGCTAAAGACCCACCAAAATTTTCCAGCTTTGATATAGTTGGCCTAACATTTTGGAGTTTCTCATGAAATTGGGAAATTCTTTGACACACACATGCATGTTACTAATTGACATTTAAAATCTTTTAATGCAGCCACCTAATCTTTTACCTTTAGAATCCAATGTAAAGCTTAGCTCTGACAGAAGATAACAGGTATCTGGTGGAATAGTTGAGGTACGCATAAACTGACCTCGGACACCATCCTATCAAATAAATAAATCAGGATGATAAATCAGCAAACTTAACCTTCAAAAGGATCGGATATGTTATCATGCAAATCAAATATACGATCAATTTGAAACAACTTGCGAACTATAAAATTACAGAGAAAACAGGGAAGCAAAAAAGAAACGATAGGACTAACACAGAGGGGGCAGATCGACAAATTAGATGGGGAATTTAATTGAGTTTGTCTGCCCTTTGAGAAAAAGTAATGGCTATACACTATTATATCAATTCCTACTTTTAACTTTTAAGCTTATCATAGCATACTATAGTATATATATTTTTTGTTTCTCATCCGGTGTTCGGTATCCGCATTGGAGCTCGATTATATTCGGATTCGCGCCGCGTAGGTCCCTATTCGGTGATAAGTGTTCCCTACCAAGGATTTTTCCATACACATAGCTCAAACCCGAAATCTCTGATTAAGAAAAGAGCTAACAGTCTCATCCGTTGCATCACGTCCTTACTGGTCCTATAATATATATTCAGTTGTGGTAAGTGGTAACTAGTCAAATCCAAATGGCATTGGTTATAATTTGCCACAAGGAACTTGAGAAGATCACTGCTAGATCTCCTTGAATATATAATGTAAATGCCAAAATGATGGGAATCCACCTTCTACTGAAACTGTTTCCTGGATTTGCGAGAAGCAATTTACAATCAACATATGCATATTGAGTGTCATTTTTAATCGCACGAGGTAACAAAACAGCCCGCTAATGATATTGTCCGCTTTGTTTTGGACCTTTACGGGTTTAAAACGTGTCATTAAGGTCTAAGGCTTGTTAACTTATATACCTAACATCCCACTTGTATTTTGTCGATGTGAGACTCTGTGCCGATAGGACTCTGTCTAAAGTCTGGGTTGTTACATACACTCCCCTTATGGACTCAGCGTCACTGAGGTTTGCCCCGCCTAACCGGAATTTGTCTAAACTCAGGCTGATATAAGAGTGACTCTGATACCATTTATAACAGCTCAACCCGGTAGTGATATTGTCCATTCCAGCCTAGGTCCTCACGGGTTTAAAATGCATCACTAGGGTCTAAGGCTTATTAACTTATATACCCAACATCCCTCTTGTATCTTGCCGATGTGGGACTCCGTCTAAAGTCTAGAGTGTTACACTTGAGCATCTATTTTAGGTTGTATATTAAAAATCTAGTCCCGAAATGTAAACACTTTAGCGTTCGAATCACTTTTACTAGTTCTTATTTGACTCTTCCTGAAAGACTACCCTATTTATTTCAATTTATGTGGCGATATTTGACGGACACGAAATTTAAAAAGCAAAAAGAGACTCTCGGCATACAAACTACAATATAGTATATACTAATAGGACTTAAATCTTTCATTTCAGTCTGTCGTGTACTTCACTGGCTCCATCGTTCACATGGCTTCGAAAAGAGTTCTTCTTCCTTACATTACACACCATATATATATATATTTCAAAATTGTTTTTTCCTCCAAAGTTAAATAGGTGGTGGTAAGAGGTAAACATATCCTTGCATATTTTGCTCTTTCCTTAAAAATTTTTTTATATGAAGTGAACCTCAACAAATCATGTCATATAGTGGTAAAACGAAAACAATAAGATTAGGAATCTCGTTTTAAATAGTATTCACTTGATTTTTAGCTAGTTTTCTTTGTTGCTTTGTTTAAAGATTAGGAAAATACGCAAGTATATTATGATGAAATAAATAAGTTCATGAAAAAAACAATACCAATAGTTGAAACTTTATACGGACTTTTTGAAATTTTAGTTGATTAAAATGAAGAAAAGCTAATTTAGATTTATTATATCACTTCAAGTGTATATAAGGATAATATGCAATAATAATGTCATGTCCATTAGTATTTTTAATTAATTTTCGGAGATCCTCTTACGATAACCCTTTTATTAAGCTCTTTGCTAGAACTTCTCTAATTACATAAATCCCTGAATATATTAGATATTCCCCTCCACAAATTTAAGAGTTAAAAATCTCATCAAATTGATAACTCTCTTTAGGACATTAAATTTTATCTCTTTTTCTTTCACTTAACGCTCTCTTACTGAGAAACTGTCATTAGAATTTATATTTCTTTCAAATATAAAAAGAAACAAGAATTGCCAGGGGAAATTATCATTGGATTATTTGAATTGTTAATTAATAAATTATCAATAATAATTAATTTAAAGATGCTCACTTCAATTGCATGACAACCGGATATGAACTATAATGATTCAGTATTAGGTCCGGGTCGCAGACTTTTTCTTTTTTACTTTTCTCCTCTCTTTTTCCTTTTCTTGTTTTCTTCACAATTTCCATTTTTGATAATTTTATTAGAATGTAAGAAAACCATCTACTTGAATGGAGCCATAGCGCAATGGAGAAAATTGTCGCCATGAAGTTCACCCCTTGCAAGCAAGAACAATACATCCAATGTGTTCCTGTCCTTTTCCATACACTGTGATATAGCGGGAATTCAGGGCACCGAACTACTCGTATGAATATCATCTACTCTTCCTAAACTGCATTCCGTTGCTCCTTCAAGCACAATGAGCAGCAAATAAAAACTCTCACTAGAGCAGTTCAATGATTTTGTATACTTGCATAAGGTGATAATGCTTTAAGGGCAAAAAGATCCTCAGAGACAGACAGGAAATGTTACCAATTAACAACAATTTTCTCAAAATGCTCGTGATTATACGTACAAATACATCTTCAGTATAGCCGGCACTGACTTCACTATGTACTTCAGAAAATCACATTTCCAGCGCTCAAGTATGATATATGGTGTGAGAAGAATGCAATCAAAGAATTCAACAGTCCGAAGATCAAACGACTGCCTGCTTTTGCTCCTATGGTGTCATAGTGCTGCCATCATCGTCGATCTTGCAGCCTCTTTCTTCATTTCAGCAGCTTTACCACTTCCTCGGAAATACATGTAGACTTGCTGCACATTGCACAACCCACGGAAAGATGTTCAGGTAAGAGAAAACAGCAAAAGCAATGAGATAGAAGGGCAGATTGTTTCGACCTGGATAACCCATATGCTGATCAGTGATTCAAGACAGAAGAATGCAAATCCGATGAAGTAGAATACCTGCACGTAAAAGCAGGTTTAAAGGTCAATTTCCCCCCCAAAAAATCAAGTAAAAACACAATTTCACCTTATGGTGGGAAAGGAATTAGTCATTAAATTCAACTGTAAGACTGCAACTAGTCAATGAAACATCTCAGAAATTTTGTTAAGAAGACAACCATGCGACTAAATTCTAGTTCAGGCAAAATTTTAGACGGCAAAAGAAACTTACCCCAACCAAACCATTCCAACCTAAAAGATCAATTGCAGGCAAGATACCACTGTTAAACAAGGAAATGTAAAAGAATTAGTCATACTATATTCAGTATATTGGATATAGCTAAAACTTATACATATAACTCGAAGCATGAGATCAGCCAGGAATTTCATTGTACCAGCACAAGTGCCTGTCCCAATATGACAAAGCAACTTACGCTAAAGATTTCCCCTTGAAGAATATTGGAGGTGCCACAGCAGCAATGATGCAGAATCCGATGTGAAACTACAAGATGAAATATAAACAATCAGTTTTGTTCTCAAAAATCAGCTCTAAAAAGGATGAAAAAACTAAAAAGGGTGATGTAACATTACGAGATAACATAAGAAGAACCACCCAAACTTCAGTGCACTATCTGTCCTGCAAACAGAACGGAAATAATGAAATAGACTTCTTGCGAGGTAGAAGAGCATTATCAAATAAATAGATAGGTAATGTAAAAGTTATTTCCCACAATGAGGGAACACAAAAGAGTACCTCATTGCACGATAAAGAGGACGATACCACAACACATAGGCTCCTGGGACACCTGATATTAAATAGATAATAGCAAGAAGCCAGATAGTTATACCTACAATGACAAAAAAGAAAGTTAGCTGGTTAATTTTCACTTAAGGATAAAAGAATTAATTGTAAAAGGACGCGAGTTCAGCAGCAACCTTGTCCTTTGATCCAGGCTACAGTGACTGCTATAAGGTTCCATAGAAGACAGGCTGCCAAACCTGCAACTCAACATACCCAAATTAAATGAATAAGTGCATTAACTAAGGAGACAAATTAAAAGAAAATCGTCTGATTTAACAATTAAAAATCATATACCATGTCGTAAAACTTTTATAATAAATTATGTAGCAATGTTCCCCAATTCTCTTGTATCTCCAATTGGAGTGGCAGTTTTAAGATAGAGATTCTTTTAGAAAAATTACTTGCATTTTTGGGATATTTTAGAGCCACAACCGAGCGTCATTTTGGTAATTTGCACATTGTTGCCTGAAAATGGTTTTGAGATTTAGAAATCTAAAATGGAAATGCACTAAAACCCTATACAATGTTTTGTTTAAAATAAACCCAACCTACTAGAATAAGTAGGAAGAGTTATTAGTATGCATCTCAACCTCCAATAGCTATGTAAACTAAAACGTTGAAGAATATTTGCAGCAATATCAGATAGGGATTAGATAAAACATACCCAACAATGTAGTGAACGCAACATACTGCAAATTTTGTAGATGGATTGGAATTTCATTTGCGATATCATGATGAATGATGGGGAAGAAAGGTGGCCAATTCTTTTCCTCTATGACAATCCCAGCTGTAGGGTAAAACAGAAACAAAATCAGCTCACACATAAGGAAAGCAACAAACGGATGCCCTAATTTAGTTCATATTTACAAAAAAAAGGTATATGATACAGTCAAGAACTACCTCTTGCTATAGCATCTTCCCTCCTTTTCAGTTCCTAAATGAGACCAAAAAACTGACAATTAATATAATGTATAAAATGCTGAAAGACAAATATAGTCAACACTATTCATTTTTTTTAAAAAACTAACACAAGGAATCTTACAAACTAAAACAAAATATTTCTCTATATAATGACAAAAAAAAGTGAACTTGTTTCATATGTAGCCTAAGCAAAAGCTGATATAAGTAGCCACAATAGAGTGTAAACAAGCCTACCTGTTCTTTTTTCCTCAGTTCAGCTTCTTTAGCTTGAAGTTCTTTCTCTTTATTCTTCAGATCCTGAGATGTTATAAAATGTACTTAGTGCTCGAGGAAACACCAGTACCGTGTCGACCAAAAAAAATTGTATAATTGTTAAGTTAACTATTCTCTTTCACCTTTGAATTATCAAGAGGGATATCAACAGTTGCACCACGATCATAGTCAGCAGGTTCATGAGGAAGAGGTGAAAGCCTTGAGTTTGTAGCAGGGGCAACACTTACAGGATTCTGGAGATTTAGCGAGTAAAATAATGCATAAGCAAGATAATACATGATTGGTACGGAAAAACAGAAGAGAACATGCACATCCACATTCTCACTAGTTCAAGAATCAAAGATCAAGCATCGCATTAATATGACGAAAGATATGGAAATAAAGACTCAAGTCCAACTTTAACATGATTAATGGAATTTTGTTCCATTTTTATCAGAGTTCAAATTATACTAAATCAGTAACCAGAAACTCGTTGCAGTCCTTAAATTAGGCTATGGGCAGAGGACAATGTGGAGGACGAAAAAACAGCCTTCTTCTTGAGGTAGTGTGGGTAGATATTCACTATTTGGAACCACTTAAATGATTGTGGCATTCACTATTACTATAAAACCAATTTAAATATTTGAAAACAGTTCCTATTGGACGACGAGGACATTCTTGGCTCTGCTATTCTAGGTCCATTGTTTCTTTCTAGGTGATGGGGGTCCGTTCACCAAACAAAGCCAGCCTCTGCCTTTTTGAGAATTATCTTAATGTCTTTTCGTGATTTTCAAGATCTTTATGCATTTACAGTTCTCAGATTTGCAGGTACTACCTTTTTCTCAATTTTTTTGACATTCTTTCCTTTCTGGGATGTACAAAAATGTTCTGTACCACTTCATTTCTATGCATCTTTCACAACTTTTAAAAATTCAAAATCACTAAGCTACGTCTAAGTTCTAACTAACTTTTCAACCATTATCCTAGTATCTTCAATTATCACTAAATATAACATATAAATGAAATTAACATCTTAAACTCCTTGCCTCATCAAATGGCTCCATATAAAGTGGGACAGAGAGAGTATTGATTTTGAGCAGCTCATAGTTCAAAATGAGAGAATCAAATTATGAAGCAAGGAATAAGCTTACCATCATATAAAATGGACCGCCACCATAATTTGATTGACTCTTTCCTCGATCTCCTTGGTCCTTAAGAAAAAAGGGGGAGATTATCTTATGAAGACAATTATCTAGAATGCACAAAACTAATCATGTAGATCACATAAATAGAAGCAGCATATGCCAAAAATTTTAGAGAACCAATACACCAAATATGTTCTTTCTGAGACTGCAACACGTTAATGACTTTAACATTCAAATAATCAAAATATAAACTCAACAGAATAAGAATTGTGATTCTTTCCCTGGCCTTTAATAAAGCTGCTCAGTAACATATAAATTCTCTCTATATCTCCAACAAAATCATTCCATACGTTATAAAGGATAACCCAATGCACTAAACTCTCGCTATGCGCGGGGTCCGGGGAGGGCCGGACTACAAAGGTGTATTGTACCTGCTGAAAGAGACTGTTTTCATGGCCCGAACCCGTGACCGCCTGGTCACATGGCAGCAACTCAACCAGTTACGCCAAAGCTCTCCTTCGCGTAATGGTCATTCCAAACACTATAATATGACAAAATAATCCGATTGTCACCAATTTTTTAGCTAGCCAATGCACTCTGTCTCGTGTATCTTAGTCAAAATCAAGTTACAGCTCAATACTACGTTATGTATTCTACAATATGAATTGAGAGCAAGCCAGTTCAATGAAATTAAATGAGCTCCTAATCCTAAAGAACAAAACCATCACAAAATCTTTCAGTATATTCTCCAGTTGATTAATGCGAAACAAGAAGAATTTGTAAAGTGAAACCAAAAACCAAAATGACATTCACACATCCGGAAACAAATAAACAGAAATCAACCCCAATATCCTCTTCAACAAGTACATTGTTGCTAAGTCAGGGAGCGGATGTAGAGTCTGACTTAGCTGTGGCTTGAATGCTGTATATATGTCTAACAATCCTCTAAACAAGTACAAATAGTACATTTTGAACCTAGTAAATCGAATGGGCTAATGGTAAAATCGCAGACCCGTAATGTTCAAATCCTGGATCAGTCTCGGTTCTCGGTTTCTAACACCAAAAACAAAAGACACACAGCAACAAAAAGAATCTGAAAAACCCACCAAAAAAATCCCGACCAGAACCGGAACACATAATGTGGCGAAACCCCGAACTAGAACCCTTAATATGGCAAATCCCGAACCCGAACCCAAATCTTGGTTACTTTTCTGTTTCTAACACAAAAAAACAAAAACCCACCAACAAATAAAATCTGAAAAACCCCACCAACAAAACCCCACATTTTCCTTTAAAACTATAAATCAAACCCACACGAATTCATCAAAATTACAGAGGGGAAAATAAATAAACAAAAAGGAAGCAGAAAAGAGTTTATCTATGAAATCACCGAAAAGGGGTTCATTTCTTGTTCTTCATCAAAGGGATTGTCATTGTAATAACGTCCAGCCATCACCAAAAAAAAAAAAAGCGCAAATATGGAGAGATCTAGAAATGGGGTTTTGAAGGTAAAATCTTGAAGAAGTAGGGGTTTAGATTTGAGGGTGGATAGATCCAATTATGTATTTATCACAATGAATTGATGTGTTGTAACAGATTTATTTATTTGTTTGTTTGTTTGTTTCTTTATGTGAAAGCAAGTTGTAATTCTACTTTCCCAAAAGAAATTTTGGGGAAATTCATGTGATATAAAAGATAAGGCATGTGAGAAGTTATTCCCGGGGGGATAGAAGAGAGAGAAATCTTGGGAGGTTTATATAGGTTTTGAGGGCTTTGGAGGATTAGTTGATGATTGGTACAAAATTAGAATATTGTTTGGGTTGGGGTGTGGGGAAAAAAACGGGGGAGGGGGTGGAAAATGGGTTCTTGAGTCATTCTCAGTAATGTCACTATTCTTCTTTCAACAAGAATGAGATATGTGCACACTTAGCCAATACTAAGATATGTATTTATTTTTAAGTTACTGTTTAAAATATTTTTAGTTTTTAGTTTTTTTATCTGTCTGGACGAAAATACCCTTCTGTTATAATTCGCTGAAACCTACACTCTCTGCTTATTTACGTGCTTTTTGGGATTGCAGAAAACTTCGCTCAAATTAAGGATCAAGTGTCTTTAATTTTTGCACTTCCAACTCTAAGTTCAAGACCAAGTGTCCTTAACTTATGAGCTTGTTATTGTAAGTTCAGGACTAACTGTCCTTAATTTATGAGCTTGTAAGTCTAAGTTTAGGACTATCTGTCCTTAACTTTTGAACTTGTAACTCTAAGTTCAAGACCAAGTGTCCTTAACTTATGAGCTTGTTATTGTAAGTTCAGGACTAACTGTCCTTAATTTATGAGCTTGTAAGTCTAAGTTTAGGACTATCTGTCCTTAACTTTTGAACTTGTAACTCTAAGTTCAAGACCAAGTGTCCTTAACTTATGAGCTTGTTATTGTAAGTTCAGGACTAACTGTCCTTAATTTATGAGCTTGTAAGTCTAAGTTTAGGACTATCTGTCCTTAACTTTTGAACTTGTAACTCTAAGTTCAAGACCAAGTGTCCTTAACTTATGAGCTTGTTATTGTAAGTTCAGGACTAACTGTCCTTAATTTATGAGCTTGTAAGTCTAAGTTTAGGACTATCTGTCCTTAACTTTTGAACTTGTAACTCTAAGTTCAAGACTACATGCCCCTAACTTTTAAACTTAGAACTCGAAGTTCAGGACTACCTGTCCTTAATTTCTATGTTTGTAACTCTAAGTGGACTACCTGTCCTTAATTTATGTGCTTGTAACTCTATGTTAAGGACCAAGTGTCCTTAATTTTTGAACTTCCAACTCTAAGTTCAAGACCAAGTGTCCTTAACTTATGAGCTTGTTACTGTAAGTTCAAGACTAGATATCCTTAATTTATGAGATTGTAAGTCTAAGTTAAGGACTACCTGTCCTTAACTATTCCGATAATCTCCCTACTTCGACGACCCTCCTCCATTTTTCCAGATAATTTGCAGCTCTCACTCTCTTCTTCACACTCACCTTTTTCTTTTCAACAAATACACATACACAAAGGACTCCTACTCTCATATCGCTCCACTGTGAGATCCCTCAATTGGATTTTCACTCACTAAAACACCACAACACCACAACACCACAATAGTTACAACTCATGAAAATTCGACGCCTTTTTTGCCAGTCATCTATGCAACAGATTTCCCTGCTCACTCACTTCCTCTTAAAATACCCAGCTAAGAGCTCGTTTTGATATCTTCAGTGAAGTTGCTGATCACCTTTTCAGAAGTTATTGCATGGGGAAGAGAAGTAACGAAAGGAGTTTGGAAAATTTTGATTGGGAGAAAGGATTTTGAAATTTTGATAGAGGGTTTGTGAAGGAAAAGAGATAGAAGAAAGGGTAACACCGTCTTTTCACATTAATTTTAATAGACAAGTGACTACTTTGCTCAGCATTAAAAATACTGGATAAAAAGTAAATACCACTTTAAAAAGTGGCTACCTCACGCAATTTTTACATATTTTCGCCCGATGTTCGATATTTTTATGGGCCCCATTAAAATGGATTCGTATCATATACACTTTTTATCAGAATTAATTTTATTCCTAGAGCTCGAATCTAAAACCTCTAATTAAAAGTGGAGGGATCTTATTCATCTCGCAACAAATGTATTAACAATGATGATACAATTGATGCATCATTTATCAAATACCTCTAGGAAGTTGACTTTTACTTGAATAAGTTTCTAATCTAAAAGGATGGTAAAATTAATTTGTGTTTTGAAAGTCAAAAATGGTTTGACTTAACGGTTGTTCCAAGTAAAATTTTACTACTATATATATCATAGGACATTCTTTTGTAGAGCTTATTTAATTTTAAATAAAATGGTTTTATATGAAATGATTGTGTTAAATTAGCTTGTGCACACTTTGGTTATTCGACCAGTTATAAGTGTATTCTTTCGTCTAACTCCCCCATACCCCACCCCAAAAGAAAATAGATAGATGATCTTAAGTACACGATTTACACATACATTGTTCATTTTTGCATGGTTGAGTGGTTGTATTTTATCAACCGAATGGACGAAATTGCCCCTATCGGGAGAATATATTTATCCTATTTCTTTGATTGTTTTGCAATTTCCTTCTATTATTTACATTTTAGAGTTATAATCTTCCAATTATTGACATAAATATAGTACAAAATACCTTAGTGTTTGCGTTGAGAAATTACATTGTAGGTCTCCAACTCTCCATCTCCTTTGGATACTAAACATATGGAGAAAGATGGATGATTAATGGTGTGAAAGTTTTGGCTTAGATCTCAAAAAGATATGTCACTAGACTGCCATCACCAAATGTGAATGATACATAAATCGAAATCTCAACAAAGGCAATATTCTAGTGTATATTTTAATCTCTTTCGACTATCTTACAATATTCCATCACAATTCAGATAGTTTTGTTCTGTTTTGTGGTAATTATTTTTACCTGTTTCTATAATGGTGCAAAGATAAATTTTATAAATTGCGTAAATGCTAGTAGAAACTTGGATACGGTCAAAATCATATGACCCTGATTTTGTAGGTTCGAGAGGTCGCATCGAGGGAAGAAGTCCGATAAAGACCTAGCTCGGGATCGAAGGCAGAATAAAAGGCTCGGAGACCTAAGTATTTGAGAGACATCGGAGCCAAGTACGATCGATTCAAAAATAGTATTGTTATGACTTTGTTACAAAAGGATAAGATTCTCGCCACGTCCCCAAGATCATGGCGTAAATTCCGGGATAGATTTGTACGAATTAGTACAAATTCGTACTAGGTGGTTATACAACTGTCTCAAAAAGATTCGTTACTGTAAATAGTAATGTACCTTATTTGGGGTTCCCCTCCTATATAAAGGGGACCCCAATAATTTGTAAGGGGATGAATCATTGAAAAAGAATATACACCTTTACTTTTATGCTCGTTTCTCAGAAATTGTTCTTTAGCTTTATTATATTCTCTTTGCTTATTTCTACTGTTCATCGAGGCCCTTCTTGAGGTCACCTTGGGGCTTGAGGAAGAAACTCGTTCATATACTGGTTTGATTTAATCTTCCCATTCAACTCACATACTTACTTTTCTTGTTAGAGTAATTAGTATTGGATTAAATGTCACGACCCAAATTTCAACTCAGGTCGTGATGGCGCCCAACACCTGAGTCGGGCAAGCCAACATTAGTTCACTAGCGATATTACTTTACTTATTTAAATGTTTAAGTGCTTGACAATTTTTTGATTTAGAATCATTTAAAGAAAACGGTCAAGTGATGCAACTTGATTAAATGAACTCAAAAGATCGTTTGCCAACATATGTAGTGTAGCCAAAAATATTAGAAAAACCAACTACGCGTGCCAAGACCTAGTGTCACAAGTCCACATGCAACTAGTGGAATATAAAAAGTAGACAAAATAAATATACAATTGTCTGAAAGGGGTAGACAAAAAATATTCAATAATAATAGAAACTCCACAGTGCTGATGAGGAACGCCGGGAAGAGCAACTCACCGTGTAGTCTAGTCCAATAAGTACTCTCAGATCGCGCTCCGGTATGATAACCAGATGCACCAACCTCAGAACCTGTACAATTAAGTACAAAAGCGTAGCATGAGTACATATAAACAAATATGTACCCAGTGAGTATCCCGTCTAAACTCGAAGAAGTAGTGACGAGAGGTAGATGTATTACTCACTAGGGTCATTAGCAATAATATAATTAAACAGGTGTAATCAGGATTAGTAATTATGGAAATCAAGTAGACATGGAATATCAAGTATATGAACTACCACATAGCAAATGTGTCAAATAACAACATTAATACGAGTCCAAGGCCCCTACCACATAGAATAATTCATTTGACAATATTAATAAGAATCTCAGTCAAATACATAACATATAGTATGCCGAGGCATACGGCCGAAGCGACGTGAAAATTTAAATGTGCACTGCCGAAGGGTCGAACGACTCGAACCATAGATGCATCTATTACCCCGCTCGCGAATCAATCGTGCGTCGCAGTTGACATAATATAAGGCTACCTCGCTCACGAATCATACATGCGACACGGGTGCTCGTATACATACACAGAATTGTCAGGAAATTCAGGAAATATGGAATTGATACTTGGAAAGACAAGAATCATGGCAACAACAAGATTTAATGTAAATTTCCATTTTCTCATGCTAGTTTCAAGGATAATAATCGCCTAGGAATACATGCAGGGATACAAGTAAGGCATATAAGCATGCTCGTGAATCCTAAAGACTACCCGGCATAACATAGTAGTAGCTACTCACGGACTCTCGTCACCCCGTGCGTAGCCCCCGCAAATAAGGACAATTCAATAATTTATAATTCCCTCTTACAAGGTTAGAAAAGAGACTCACCTCGCGTAGAACCTACTTCCCGGGTCAAGAACGCGCCCGAAACTCCAAACTCTACACCCGAGGACTCGAAACTAGTCAAATATTATATAAATACATTAATATACACTCAAAAGTATGAAATTCTCTTACTAGCTTAGCTAATTCACCTTTCTTGAAGAAATCCCAAAATACACCCTCGGGCCCACACGCTCGGATTCCGGAAATTTTCAAAGAAAACACTCACCCATGGCCTAAGGGTCATTAATATATAGTTTTTACATGATTTCATGGTAGAAAAGTGGTGAAATTCCCTAAAGTTCATCAACCCTAGGTTTTCACCCTAACCTCTTTGATTTTCACTAATTAGGTGTTAATCTACCTAAGATTTAGTGTAATAATCTAACATTTAAATGGAAATTACTACCTTTTAGTAGCTAGGCCGAATACCCTCTTGAAAGCTCTCAAAATCGCCAATGGAGGAGAAGAAAGTGGTGAAAAATGATTGAGTCCCGAATTAAATGGGCTCACTGCCTTCAGTGACCTCGCACCTGCGGCTCGAGGACCGCACCTGCGAGCCATTGGTTGCACCTGCTGATTTTGGAAAGGAGCTTGGGGATCGCACCTGCGGTAGAAATTCCGTACCAGCGGACCCGCTCTTGCGGAGAAGGGTCCGCACCTGCGAAAGTAGGACTTTCCTCTTGGGAGTCGCACCTACGAGGCCTCGACCGCAGGAGCGGTCTCGCACCTATGACCTGGGCAACCGCACCTGTGGTCACACCAAACCTGGTACACCAACAGCTGGAACTGTTGGTTTTTGGCCCCGTTTGGTGTCCGGGAGACACCTGGGACCACCCGAACCCCCGTGCAAATATAACAACAAGTACTAAATCATATTACAGAATTGCTCGAGCCTTCGGAACACCCAAAACCACACTAAAACTCAAAATCACTCCTCAAAACCCCTAGAATCAAACTTAAGAATTTTCAAGTTCTTGAATTCGGTTTCAAAGCGTCGAACTGACCTATAGTACTCAGAATGACACCAAATTTTGCAAGCAAGACATAAATGACATAACGGTACTATTCCCGATCTCGGAATTCCGTTCGGACCTTGATAACTCAAGAACACGTTCCAAACCAAATTATGAACTTAAGGAAACTCTATTTTTGCTATTTGGCGTCGAAACGCTCCTGGGTCATCCAAAACCTATTCCGAACATACACACAAGTCCAAAATCATCATACAAAGCTACTCGAATCGAAAAAACTCGATTCCGAGGTCGTTTACTCTGAATGTTGACCGAAGTCAAACTTGGCCTTAAAGCCAAATCTTAAGGAACCAAGTGTTCCTATATTACCCTATACACTTTCGAATCCCGAACCACCCGTCCCCGCAAGTCATGAATCACTGAAAGCCGCTACAGGAAGTTTTATTTAGGGGAACGGGGTCCGAATACGCAAAACGAACGGTCGGGTCATTACATTCTCAACCTCTTAAACAAACGTTCGTCCTCGAACGAGTCAAGAATCATACCTGAAGTGCTGAATAAGTGTGGATATCTGCTCCGCAAGTCCTCCTCGGACTCCCAAGTCGCCTCCTCAACTGGTTGGCCTCTCCACCGGACTTTCACCGTAGAAACTCTCTTGGAGCTCAACTGGCGGTCCTGCCTGTCAATAATGGTAACTGGCTCCTCCTCGTAGCCCAATCTCTCATCCAACTGAATAGTGCTGAAATCAACCACGTGAGAGAAGTCGGCGTGATACCTCCGAAACATGGATACATGAAAGACCGGATGGACTCCCCATAAGTGGGGAGGTAGAGCAAGCTCATAGGCAACCTGTCCAACACACCTCAATACCTCGAAAGGACCTATAAACCTCGGGTTCAGCTTGCCCTTCTTCCCAAATCTCATAATGCCCTTCATCGGCGAAAGCTTCAGTAGAACCTTATCTCCCTCCATAAATGACACGTCACGTGCCCTCTGATCCGCGTAGCTCTTCTGTCTGGACTGTGCTGTGCGGAGCCTCTCCTAAATCAACTTCACCTTCTCCAAGGCATCTCTCACCAGGTCCGTGCCATATAACTTAGCCTCGCCAGGCTCAAACCACCCGATAGGAGAACGACATCGCCGACCATATAAAGCCTCAAATGGAGCCATCTCAATGCTGGACTGATAATTATTATTGTAAGAAAACTCGGCCAAGGGCAAGAACTAGTCCCACTGACCCCCAAAATCAATCACACATGCTCTGAGCATGTCCTCCAATATCTGAACCATACGCTCCGATTGACCATCAGTCTGCGGATGAAATGTTGTGCTGAGGTCTATCTGAGTACCCATATCTCTTTGAAATGCTCTCCAGAAGTGCGAGGTGAAATGAGGACCTCGATCTGATATAATGAACACCGACACACCATGCAACCGGACTATCTCTCGAATGTAAATCTGAGCTAGCCTCTCAGAAGTATAAGTAGTACACTCCGGAATAAAATGCGCCGATTTGGTCAATCTATCCACAATGACCCAAACTGCGTCAACCTTCCGCAAGGTCCAAGGAAACCCAACCACGAAGTCTATAGTGATGCGCTCCCACTTCCACTCAGGAATGGGCATCTGCAGAAGTAGGCCTCTTGGCCTCTGATGCTCATACTTAACATGCTGAGTATAGGCTGAGTATCTGGAGCTAAATCAATGCAAAAATCAATATCACGATCCGGAGGCATGCCTAGAAGGTCTGAAGGGAATACATCAGCAAAATCTCGAACAACGGGCACTGAATCAATCGTCGGAGACTCGGCGGCGGTGTCCCGCACATAAGCAAGATACGCCAAACAACCCTTCTCGACCATATGTCGAGCCTTCAGGAAGGAAATAACTCTACTGGCTGCACTAACCGAGGAACCTCTCCACTCCAGCCTAGGCAACTCAGGCATGGCCAAAGTAATCGTCTTGGCATGGCAATCCAAGATGGAATGATGAGGAGATAGCCAATCCATGCCCAGGATAATCTCAAAATCAACCATATCGAGTAATAAGAGGTCCACTCTAGTCTCGAACTCACAGAATGTGATCACGCAAGACCGATAAATCCGGTATACCACTACAGAATAACCAACAGAGTGGATACATATATAGGAGAACCCAAGGAATCACGAGGAGCATCCAGAAAAAAAGCAAACAAGGCTGACATATATGAATAAGTAGATCCTGGGTCAAATAGCACTGATGCCTCTCTACCACATACTAAAATAATACCTGTGATCACGGCATCTGAGGCCACTGCATCTGCTCGGGCTGGAATGACATAGAATCTGGATGGAGTACCTGAAGACTGACCTCCACTGGACTGAATAGGAGCTAGCTGAGCTCCCCCTGTCTGGCCTCCATCTCTGGGACGACCTCTACCAGCATGTCCTCCACCTCTAGGTGGACGGGGCGCCGGTGCTGGGAGTGCGGGCTGATAACTATGCTGAATGGCCTTGCCCCTAAGCCTGGGACAAGTCCTCCTCATATGGTCTGAATCCCCACACTCGTAACACCTCGCTAGAGGCATGGCCTGCTCCCCTGAAGATGAACCCTGAATAGCTGAGGGATGATGAGGACTCTCTGGCATGACACTGAAGTAAGGACTAGGAGACCCCTGATGACCTGAATACCGTCGGAGGGACCCTGAATAGCTGGTGGGCGGTAAGAACTCTCCGACATGGCGCTGACATAAGGTCTCATTGGAGCACCATGAGAAAGTGGTGGAGGAGCTGAATATGGAAGCCTTTTGGGCTGGCCTCTATCGAACTGACCTCTACCCTTGGCTGGGGCACCTCTGAAATCTCCAGAAAATCTAGCTCTCTTGTCCTGCTGACCCTGCTCTCTGTCCCTCTATCGGTAACCCTCAATCCGGCGAGCTATCTCGACCACAAGCTAATAAGGAGTACCCATCTCCACCTCTCGGACCATGTTGGCCCTAATACTTGAATGCAATCCAGCTACAAACCTCCGCACTCTCTCAGCATCTGTAGGAAGAATCATGAACATGGCGAGATAACTCTGAAAACCTGGCCTCGTAGTATGTCACTAACATCTGCCGCTACTCCAGCTGCTCAAACTGGAACCGCAATTCCTCCCTCTCTCGGTGGGTGGAATATACCTGTCCAGGAATGACTGAGTGAACTGCTCCCATGTGATAGTAAGGGAACCTGCTGGCCTACCAAGGATAAATGACTGCCACCATCTACGGGCCCTGTCCTCTAGCTGGAAAGTAGTGAAGTCGACTCTATGGGACTCCAAAATCCTCATGTTGTGCAGTCTGTCCCTGTACCTATCAATAAAGTCCTGGGAATCCTCGCCTATCTCACCTCCGAAGCCCGGAGGGTGCAATCGAGTCCATCTATCAAGTAGCTTCTGCGGATCGCCGTCCGCAGCCGGTCTAAGCTCTGGTGCTGCTACTGCTGGCTGTGCTCCACCCACGGGCAGAGTACCCGGAGTCTGATATACTGCCGCTGCATGACCTGCGGCCTGGACGGTAGGGGTCTGAGCTCCCCCTCCCGCCTGAGAAGTGGCAAGATCCGCTGGAAATAAACCAGCCTAGGTCATAGTGTCCATGAACCGCAT
>ML412973.1:36591-73141 GCA_005239525.1 Nicotiana knightiana | reverse complement strand
CGAGAAAGAATTCACCAACGGGGGAAACCATAACCTTAGGTCTTTATTATCATTGTTTACATTAAATTGTTAGTTAATTGTTAGTTTATTATTTTGTTAATAGAATTAGTTAAACAACACAAATTGATATTCAAAAGTCTTGAGAAAATTGATTAAACATTAGTTTAGTATTTTATAGACTCAATTGATACGTACAATTCTCTATGGGATCGACTTTGGGTGTAATACCCCAAATTTATATTTTCAACGCCCGTTTAGTCTTTCTATAAGACATAGTTGAGCGTGATACGCACGGACTCTCGTCACCTCGTGCGTGTGTAGCCCCCGCAAATAAGGACAATTCAATCATTTATAATTACCTATGGGGACAATTCCCTCTTACAAGGTTAGAAAAGAGACTCATCTCGCGTAGAACCTACTTCCCGGGTCAAGAACGCGCCCGAAACTCCAAACTCTACACCCGAGGACTCGAAACTAGTCAAATATTATATAAATACGTTAATCTACACTCAAAAGTATGAAATTCTATTACTAGCTTAGCTAATTCACCTTCTTAAAGAAATTCCAAAATACACCCCTGGGCCCACATGCTCGGATTCCAGAATTCACCTTTCTTTAATATAGTTTTTACATGATTTCATGGTAGAAAAGTGGTGAAATTCCCTAAAGTTCATCAACCCTAGGTTTTCACCCTAACCTCTTTGATTTCCACTAGTTAGGTGTTAATCTACCTAAGATATAGTGTAATAATCTAACATTTAAATGGAAATTACTTACCTTTTAGTAGCTAGGCCGAATACCCTCTTGAAAGCTCTCAAAATCGCCAATGGAGGAGAAGAAAGTGGTGAAAAATGGTTGAGTCCCGAATTAAATGGGCTCACTGCCTTCAGTGACCTCGCACATGTGGCTCGAGGACCACACCTGCGGTCCCGCATCTGCGAGCCATTGGTCGCACCTGCAGATTTTGGCAAGGAGCCTGGGGATCGTACCTGCGGTAGAAATTCCGCACCAGCGGACCCGCTCCTGCGGAGAAGGGTCCGCACTTACGAAAGTAGGACTTTACTCCTGGGAGTCGCACCTGCGAGGCCTTGACTGTAGGTGCGGTCTCGCACCTGCGACCTGGGCAACCGCACTTGCGGTCACACCAGACCTGGTGCACCAGCAGTTGAAACTGCTGGTTTTTGGCCCCGTTTGGTGTCGGGAGGCACATGGGCCCACCCGAGCCCCCGTGAAAATATATCAACAAGTACTAAATCTTATTACGGACTTTCTCGGGCCTTCGGAACACCCAAAACCACGCTAAAACTCAAAATCACTCCTCAAAACCCCTAGAATCAAACTTAAGAATTTTCAAGTTCTTGAATTCGGTTTCAATGCGCCGACCGACCTATACTACTCGGAATGAGACCAAATTTTGCAAGCAAGTCATAAATGACATAACGGTACTATTCCCGGTCTCAGAATTCCATTCGAACCTCGATAACTGAAAAACACGCTCCAAACCAAATTATGAACTTAAGGAAACTCTATTTTTGCTATTTGGCGTCGAAACGCTCCCGGGTCATCCAAAACCCGTTCCGGACATACACATAAGTTTGAAATCATCATACGAAGCTACTGGAATCGGTGAAACTCGATTCCGAAGTCGTTTACTCTGAATGTTGACCGAAGTCAAACTTGGCCTTAAAGTCAAATCTTAAGGAACCAAGTGTTCCTATATTACCCTATACACTTCCGAATCTCGAACCACCCGTCCCCGTAAGTCATGAATCATTGAAAGCCGCTACAGGAAGTCTTATTTAGGGGAACGGGGTCCAAATATGCAAAACTACCGGTCGGGTCGTTACATTAAATCACATATCTTTGAAACCTCATTATAATTTTAAATTGTTACTCAGTTTTTAGGGTAAATAGTTTGGCGCCCACCGTGGGGAAAAAGATAATAGTGATTATTTCATTACTGATTCTCATTACACACGATATTTTTATACTTTTTTTGTCAAGATTTTCTGATTCTCAGGATTAAAACATGTCAAACTCGCAAAACATACTTGTTCATAACAGCGAAGGTCTCAGATTTCATGGGAAAAACAACAATATAGGGGTTGATGTACCACCGATAAACCCTAGGGGAGTGCCAAATGTGTAACCAGTCGATGTTGGGCCACACATTGCTCTAAACACCGACGTCGGAGGAAGCGTACTCGGGGAGACCCGACCTAGTGGCCAAAGAACACAGAGTCGAGAAGATGGGGAAGTCAGCCTCCAAGTAATCTTCAAAATGTTACAAGCGCAACGAATTGCTATCGCTTAACTACAAAATCAACAAAAGACTTCGAGCGTGATGGGGCCAGAAACTACTCGCAGTGCCGAACCAATGCCGGAAAGGTCGAGAGATAATGGGTCTGGGGCTGACCCCTCTATCATGAGAATGCTCGAAGAACTCACAGAAAGGATCGAGTCAGGAGAAAAAAGGATCCAGGATAATGATAAAAAAGTGGAGACATACAACTCGCGGGTCGACCAAATAGAAGGAGCGCCTCCGATTTTGAAAGGTCTTGATTCCAAAAAGTCTGTGCAAAAACCTTTTCCCCTGAGCGTAGCTCCGAAGCCGATTCCAAAGAAGTTTTGCATGTCGGACATACCTAAATACAACGGGACCACTGATCCCAATGAGCACATCGCTATGTACACATGTGGTATAAAGGGAAATGACTTGGAGGATGATGAAATCAATCGGTTCTGCTAAAGAAATTTGGGGAGACTTTGTCCAAAGGGGCGATGATTTGGTACCACAACTTGCCTCCGAACTCTATCGATTCATTCGCTATGCTGGCAGATTCATTTGTGAAGGCACATGCTGGCGCTATTAAAGTTGCAACAAGGAAATCGAACGTTTTCGAAATTAAACAAAGGGACAACGAGATGTTGAGTGAAATCGTGTTTCGATTTCATATGGAATGAATGGAACTACCACCAGTCTCCGATGATTGGGCCGTTGAAGCTTTCACCCAGGGGTTAAACGAGCGGAGCTCGACTGCCTCACGACAGTTAAAGCAAAACTTGATTGAGTATCCCGCCGTGACTTGGGCGGATGTGCATAACCAATATCAGTCAAAGATTAGGGTCGAGGAAGACCAGTTGGGAGCCCTCTCAGGTTCAGTTTATCCGAGCAGATTATCAGCAAAGGATTCGAGGGACGCATACAGGGAACCAAGGTCGAACAAAGAACGGTATCAGCCGTATGTCGACGAACTAAGAAACAGTTCGAGGCGCAATGTACCTCGAAATGACCGAAGAGTGGATTGAGGACAGAATCCTCGGGGACTCATGAGTAAGTACGGATTTGATAGGCATGCAGGACCGGCAGAGGCACCTCGATTATTGGAATACAATTTCAGCATCGATGCCTGGGGGATCATTTCATCCATTGGGAAGATTAAGGATACCAGATGGCCTAAACCTATTCAAACTGACCCTTCTCAAAGGAATCCTAACTTGATGTGTAAGTACCACGAGACACATGGGCACAGGACCGAGGATTGCAGACAATTAAGAGATGAGGTAGCCCGATTATTCAACGAGGGGCATCTTCGGGAATTTCTCAGCGACAAAGCCAAAAATCGGTTCAAGGAAAGAGACGCCGATAGAAAGAATGAACCGGAGGAACCTCAACATGTTATTCATATGATAATCTGCAGAGTCAGCGCCCTGCAGAGACCCGTGTTCAAATGCACTAAAGTATCAATTAAAAGGGAGAAGCAGACTCGAGACTACGTGCCCGAAGGCACCCTTACATTCAATGAAGAAGACACCGAAGTCCTCTATCAACCGCACAATGATGCACTAGTAATTTCTGTTCTGCTAAATAAATTTCAAGTTAAACGTATTCTTTTGGATCCAGGTAGCTCGTCGAACATAATCAGGTCGAGGGTCGTAGAGCAACTCGGGCTGCTATAATCATACCTTCATCTCGAGCCTTGAATGGCTTCAACATGGCAAGCGAAAACGACGAAGGGGGAAATAACCCTCCCAGTGAACGTCGTCGGGACTATACAGGACACTGAATTTCATGTCATCGAAGGTGACATGAGGTACAATACATTGGTTGGGAGGCCATGGATCCATAGCATGAGGGGCAGTACCCTCGACCCTTCACCAAATGATGAAATTTATGGCAAACAATGGTGTAAAGACAGTGTATGGGGAGCAACATGCAGCAAAGGAGATGTTTGCAGTTCACGATTTGACACCAGTATCGACACCCTTAACCTCAAAAAATTCGAACGTCAAAAATAAGCAGACGGCCAAATAGCAATTACAGTCCATATCCTTGATTGAATCCGAGGAACAGGTAGCCGAGGATGAGGGAGAGGACTTCCTTACCCACCGAAATTTTGTCGCCCCTGAGGAGTCGGACACAACGAAGTCCACGATCGAGGAAGTAGAGCAGGTTATACTAATCGAGCATCTATCGGAACGGAAGGTATACCTGGGGATGGGATTAACCCCAGAACTCAGGAAAAAACTCATTCAATTCTTTATCGATAACATAGATTGTTTTGCTTGGTCCCGTTTAGATATGACAGGAATCCCATTTGGAAAAACTACAAGTAACATTGCATCGCTTCAAAGAATGGATGCTGGATCATATACCTCGAGAGCAGAACATTGAGGCTGATGCACTTGCGAACTTGGGGTCATCGGTCGAAGAAGACGATATTGTCCCGGGGACTGTAGTCCAATTGTCGAGGTCCGTCGTCGAGGAAGGCCATGCTGAATTTAATTCTACAAGTTTGACATGGGATTGGAGGAACAAATATGTCGAGTATTTGAAGCTCGGAAAGCTCCCCTCAGACCCTAAGGAGTTGAGGGCCCTGCGCGCTAAAGTAGCTCGATTCATACTAGATGAAAATGATATATTGTATAAGAGGACCTTCGATGGACCACTGGCAATATGCTTAGGACCAGGGGATACCGATTATGTGTTATGAGAAATCCACGAAGGTACTTGTGGGAACCACTGTGGCGCCTACTCTTTTCGTAAAGTAATTAGAGCTGGATATTACTGGGATAGAATGGAAAGAGCTATTAAGGAGTTCGTTTGAAAGTGTGACAAATGCCAAAGGTTTGCACCGATGATCCATCAGCCCGGTGAACAACTCCATTTGGTCCTATCCCCGTGGCCATTCATGAAATGGGGGATGGACATCGCCGGCCCCCTGCCAATGGCACCAGGTAAAGCTAAGTTCATTTCTTTTATGACTGATTACTTTTTGAAATGGGTTGAAGCGTAGGCCTTCGAGAAAGTAAGAGAAAAAGAAGTTATAGATTTCATATGGAACTACATCGTGTGTCGGTTCGGGTTACCCGATGAAATAGTATGCGACAAAATTTGAAGAAGATGGCCAAGCACAAATGGCCAGGACGAATCCACAAACAAAATCGTCATCCAAAATTTGAAGAAGAGGTTGAACGATGCTAAAGGGACGTGGAGAGAAGTGTTTCCCGAGGTACTATGGGCATATCGAACGACGTCGAAATCAAGCACAGGGGAAACTCCATTTTATTTGGTGTACGGGTCCGAAGCGTTAATTTCGGTCGAGATCGGGGAGCCCAGCGTCAGGTTTCAACATACCACCGAGAATTCAAACCATGAGGCTATGCACTTGTCTCGAACTACTAGATGAAAAACGAGAAGCTGCACTTGTTCGAATGGCCGCACAAAAGCAAAGGAACGAGAGGTATTATAACAGAAGGGCGAACCTTCGCCACTTCGGAATTAGGGACTTAGTTCTAAGAAAAGTCACCCTCAATACTCGAGACCCAAATGAAGGAAAATTAGGCCCTAATTGTGAAGGACCGTGCCGAGTCATCGGATTCGTGGGGAAGGGATCTTACAAACTTATCACAATGGAAGGCGAACGACTACCAAACAACTGGAATGTATTACTACTCAAATGATATTTTTCCTAAGGTATGGCTTTCTTCTTTTTTCATTTATGTTTTAGACTAACCCCTGGCAGGTCGAGGTGCTCTTCAACTCAAAGACCTTAGGTTTTAAAGCATGGTTTGCACTCTTTTCCCCTTAGATCGGGTTTTATCCCAAATGGATTTTTTTGGCAAGGTTTTTAACGAGGCATCAATTATATGCTACCTAAGGGGAATCAACAAGTATCTAAGGCTTCTTTCCAATAAACCTCGAATACTGGGGGGCATCACCCCTCGGGGACTAGTATTTTCGAGGAAAATAGGAAAATACTTCACACCTAAGAAGGCCTCGATAGGGAAACTTTGTAATGGGCCAAACAGTCAAAGGAACCGTGCCCATATAGGAATACCAAGCCTCGAAGAAAAAACATGTACACACTTACGAGTTATTGAAAGAAGCACCTTTCCTATTTAAACATCTCATGTCTTGAAAAAATTTGTTACTCCATACTTACGATTCTATATGAGAAAAAGCTCAAGAGCCAAGACACAAGTACATCTCGACCACTTGAGGAATAACATCGATAGTCAAACACATTCAAACTATGCAAACTTAAGCTCATAAGACCTCAAAGAGGAAACCCTCGACATAAAGTCCAAGGCCATCATACTCGAGGACTAACCTTTTGAACAAGTTCAAAGGGTTATCGGGAAACAAGTCCAAGATACATAACTGAAGGCTACGACCTTATTAAAATACTACATTGATATAAAAAAAAGTCTACGGCCAAAATAATGCAGCTCAGAGACGTCTGACTTCCGCCATAAGTTAAAGGCCTTTGAATACTTTGAAAAAACGGTTAAACTAGGTGACCCTTGGCAAAAGCAAAAAGGGCCTCGATAAAATCAGCCCTCGAATAATTTAAAGGCTTCGATAAAATCAGACTTCGAAAAAAGCCTCAATAGGTATTCAATTACCGTAACACAAACGGATTACAAATGAGATTCCGATCAATCGAACCTTCGAAAAACCCAACAGGTACAAAAAACACATGCTAAGGCATAATGAAACTTTAACTAAGTCTTTCAGCCGAAAAGAGGGAAAAATTTTAGCCATCTTAGAGGCCGAAGTGGACGACCTAAAAGAATCTAAGGGACAATATAAAAGAGCCTAAGGGTCGAAGCATACAGAGTTTGAGACCTTACTCTCACTCAACTCAGACTTAAGAGTCCCATCATCCCAAGCTCGCATCATATCGACTTAAACATAGCTCGAGGTATTCTATTATAATTTTGAAGATCGCCCATTAATCACTAAAAAACCTAAGGGTTGTTATATTCAGAATCCGAGCCAATGCTCACTTGATCATTGAAATTATTAAAAATTTTCACAAGATAAAGACAATGTGGAATTCAATACAAAATGGAGATGGAGCAAAGGAATTCTTCACATTTATAAAAGATATTTACAAAGGATATTTACAACACCCATGAAGGGACCTTTACACAAAAAAAAAATAGAAAAAACCTAGTCTACATCGGGGTCGCATCATCGGGAGCCGCATCTTTGGGAATCTCCTCCTCGAGGACTTCATCCTCATCTCGCCCGCTCTCGGAGCCGCTAGTGGAACCCTCGTCATCAGAGAGCAAAGCAGCAACCTCTTCCTCCAAAGTTTTTGCTTCATTGATATCAGCTGAGAGGTCGAAGCCTCGAGCGTGCACCTCCTCGAAAGCTTTTCTCCGGGACTGCAACCTAGCATGGTTAAGGGCACATCATAGCTTAATTTCGGCCGCAGCAGAGATCTCATGTGCCCAAGTGTTAGCGTCTACAACGTCAACTCGGTACGAGAACACAAATACCTCCGCCTCGAATTTGGATTTCGCAAGCTCAGTGGCTGATTTAGCTTCGAGCTCCTCAATTTTGCAGCCCCAGGCCAAGCTTTCCTCCTTCGCATTTTGAAGTTGGTGTTCGATTGAAGATAGTTTCTCCCGAAGGGTATCTTTCTCCGAGGCAAGATGGTCCATGTGTTGTCTCCACCCTAGGGTCTCGACCTCCTTCATCTTGAGCTTTTCTTGAAGCTGCTCCACCAGCTCACCCTTTTGCTGAATCTGCAAAGTTGAAGTATTAGTCACCTAATTGAATAAAGTCATAACAAATCCTCAAAAGTTGTATTACCTGTTCAATAAGCTCGATCTCTTCTTGATGAGCCTTCGCCCAGATATCCCTGACCTCCTTCTCTTTCTGTACATAAAGGCGCTTAAGGCCATTTCTCTCTTCTACCAATTTCTTAAGCTCGGCTTCACATCGGGCTAGCTCGGCCCGAGATTTGGAAAATGGTTTCCGGTGAAGCAACTCGGCCTTCACGCAAATAAAAGGAGTTAGACTTATAAAGACGAATTAAAATCAAGCATAATTATGAAGACAAAAACCTACTTGTTTAAGAAGCCTTTGGGCCTCATAAAAAATAAACAAGGCGTCAGGATCGGAACCATCCTCAATCCCTGCAAGACAACTCCCAAAAAATGTCGCTCCCTTCATGGGTGGTTCCCACATTAGGAGTCCTCATGGCCTGGGCATCTTGAAATTGCCCTTCAGAGAACACTGGGCCCGGCGACGAATCATCTACATCGATTATCCCAAGTGATTCACTTGGGATATTATCTTTTTTTTGAAGGGCCTCAGAATTAGGCCTTTCGAGCTCACCCACCAAGTGTCTCTCGGGACGAGGTGCACTTTTTCCACCTGAAGGCTCGGGGACTTTGCTCGAGCTCCCCTCCGAAATTTCTTCGGTTCGATATTGAATTGCGTCTGCCACCATCGGTTCAACGGCCTTTGAAGCATCAGTGCTTCCCCTTCTCCGAGCTACAAACAGGCAGCCATCATCATCTCCCTCTTCGCCATCACTCTCCTTATTCCAGCACGAAGACGTTGGGCTGTTTCCGAAGATAAGGCCATGATATCGGCCTTAGGATTTTGAAGCTGGCTTTTCCTTGGCTTCGGGGAGCTTGCGGGAGACCCCCTCTTCCTTTTCTTCTACTTAACAGGTTTTGGGATTTATTCTTCACCGGGCGGGGGCGACCGCATAGCAACGACGTCTTCGAGGCCTGCATAAAAATAAAAGTAAGTATTTCACTAAGCAACACAAATATACAAATAATAGAACTCACTATGATTTTTGGCCTCCCATCGACCTTTGGCCAAATCATGCCAATTGCGTTCGGTGTATGAAAAAGTAGAGGCTAGAAGCCGAACCTAGCCTGGGAGGTCCGGAACCGCACCGGGAAACCAAGAAACGGTTGCATCATTATGAAAGAATGAGATCGAGAAAGGGATAATGTCGAGAAAGGGATAAGGTCGAGAAAGAGTGGAAAATTCGATTGTTATTGATAGACCTGTACTTACGTTTCATGTTCCATTCCTCGGGGAATGGCATCCTCTCGACAGGAATCAGGTCGAAGGTCCTGATTCGGACGAATCAGCTTATCCACCCTCGATTTTTGTTTTCATCGATGGTTGAGAAGACAGATTTTGAAGACCGGCATTGTAGCTTTATCAAGCCACCTCGATAAAGGCGAGGGTTGTATAGCCTGATCGATGGTCGATGGTAAAAGACATCCCCTCGACCTGGCTCGAGAAGTATCTAATCGGGTTGACGATTCGCCAGAATGAGGGGTAGATCTGACCGAGAGTCACTTGGTACTGTTGGCAAAAATCGAGAATGACTGGGTCTATGGGACCTAGAGCAGGATCTACGGGACCCAACATGAATGGGTAGGTATATACACTCAGGTACCCTGCTTTGTGAGTAGTAATGTCCTCTTCAGAGGAAGGGACCACCACGTCTTTTTCCTCCCAATTGCAATCTATTTTCACCTAGTTAAGTTCGTCTTCAGTTATCAAACTAATATACCAAGACATGGGTTCACATCGACCCGGGACTGAGGAAGGTTTTCCCATTTTGAAATCGAAAGTTGTTTCGCACCGTCCCAGGAATACATTCTTCGATACGAGGTGGCACCACTGCTTTACTTCTATACGGCCGTGATGACGAAGAGGCTTTCTCTTTCTGAGGAACAGTTTTTGACATTTTGGCCGTTGTTGTTGTGAGATTTCAAAAGAAAAAAAGAGGTTGATGATGGAATAAGAACCAGTTGAGGGAAGTGTAAGTTTAGAGAGATTGAAAAATGAAACTCTAAGAATACTTTAATTTGAAAATTTGAGGAGTTGGCCTATTTATAGGGGTAGTTTAAGCGTAATAGGGAAGCCAAATAACCGACCATCAACCGCCTTCAATTAATGGCCTTAGGGAATTGTGTGGATGCAACCTTTCCATCACATCAGTCGTTGACGTCATGAGGTTGACATCACTTCTTATCATTTTAATCTAAAAAGTGCGGGGACTATTTTCATACGGTCAAAATCATATGACCCCGATTTTTTAGGTTCGAGAGGTCGCATCAAGGGAAGAATTCCGATAAATACCTAGCTCGGGCTTGAAGGCAGAATAAGAGGCTCGAAGACCTAAGTATTCGAGATACATCGGAGCCAAGTACGATCGATTCAAAAACAATATCGTTATGAGTTTGTTACAAAAGAATAAGATTTTCGCCACGTCCCCAAGATCATGGCGTAAATTCCGAGATAGATTTACGAATTAGTACAAATCCGTACTAGGTGGTTATACAGTTGTCCCAAAAAAATTCTTTACTGTAAATAGAAATGTACCTTATTTGGGGTTCCCCTCCTATATAAACGGGACCCCAATCATTTGTAAGGGGATGAATCATTGAAAAAGAATATACACCTTTACTTTTCTGCTCATCTCTCAGAAATTGTCCTTTAGCTTTATTATATTATTTTTGCTTATTTCTACTGTTCATCGACGTCCTTGGGGATTGAAGAAGAAACTCGTTCATATACTGGTTTGATTTAATCTGCTCATTCAACTCACGTACTTACTTTTCTTGTTAGAGTAATTAGTATTGGATTAAATCACATATCTTTGAAACCTCATTATATATTTAAATTGTTACTCAGTTTTTAGGGTAAACAAAACTGCAATTCATTTGAATTTAAAGTGTTGAAAAATTTCCCATCTTGTTATTTACGTATATCTGATCAGCTAAATCTGCATGCATATATGTTTTGTGTCTTAGATATCAAAATAAACCGTCTAAAAAGAACACTGGTTTCTCTTTACTGATCATGTGATCAACTAATTAGGTTACATTTATAGTAGCAAAATCTAAACAACTTTTGTCAAAAGCATTTAAATTGGGATAATGCATAAAATCTTCTCTGAACTATCCCCAAATTGCTATGATATACCTTACCTTTGCGGGGGTCCTATTATCTCCTAAAAAATTTCGTAATTTTTTGCGCCTTTATTGCTGAAGTGGAGCACTGCATGAGAACAACTCCTTCAAGCGCGTGAGAACTTAAAAAAAAGGCTCTAACCTATACTAAATGGTCGTGTGTCAATTTCAAAGTTGATTTTCAAGAGCTTTTCAAACCCACTTTATCACCCATTTTCAAGAGCTCCAAATCTAATTTTTGGTGTCAAAATTCAACAAAAACTCGGCTAAATTCACACCAATCAAGCTCAAATTTCAACTACAACTTCACAACAAAAATCATCACCATACCCAAGTGACCAATTTGGCCAATAATCAAGAATTTTGACAAACCAATTTGTTCTTTAAACTTTTTCAAGGTTCAACAATCGTGGATTCGAAATTCATTTTTTATTTTCGAATCTCATCTACAACTATGGATTTAAAATGAATTTAGCACTTGAATCTCAACTTTAAAACTTTAACAACGTCCGAATTTGCTCAACACCTCTAATAATTTTTCATCAAGTTCATACAAAAATAATTGTCCTTTTCATTTTTCTAAATACAAAATAATATTTCCATTACATTTCAAATTAAAAATAAAATAAAAAGAAAGAAAATAAAATAGATTTAATTTTTTTTTAAAAGTATATGAATTGCACGTGGCAGCACATGTATTTTACTGCTTGCCAAATGTTTGGTTCTCTATGTCACGTCAACACTTAGAATGAATTTATTCCACTTTAAAAAAGTTTAGAGGGGTAATAGGACTCCCGTAAAAATAAGGTACGTCATAACAACTTCAGGTATAGTTCAGAGAGGATTTTATGTATTATCCCATTATATTCGTGAAAAAATCAAAATATTTTCCAATTAAGAAAAGTTGAAAAATACGATTAATTTGTTATTTCCCATTGAGACCTTAGCCTAGCAAGTAGAATCATTGAGACTAGAAGGTCTCACCATTTAAAATGGTAGTAATGTCACACTTTCTTACTACTCATTCTATGAAATAGGCCACTTGATTTTCTAATGGTGATCTTCTGCCTTTACTTCATCATTAAATTAGTATTAAGAAAAAAAAATTGGGATGTACGGTGGATTGACGAAGTTCTTAATGGTGATCTTCTGCTTTTTACTTCTGCCTTTTCCTCTCGAGCAGAAGGTCTTATGTATAAATCCAAATTGTTGGTTGGCATGCAAAGACGATCTAGAGCGAGTACTGCTAGATCAACTGAACATATTGCTTTCTATTCGAACTATGTATACATACTGTCGCGCCCCTTTTTCTCGCGAAATCAGGTTTTGACATGTGACAACTCTTATAAGGAAGTATTAAAAGAGAATAGTCGTCACCTAATGATTATTAAGTGTGTTAGGGAACCTATTTCCAAATGACTCTGATTTAACTAATCAACGTCACCAAAGATCGGATAAGGGATCAAATTACCTCAAAGAGAAGGTGTTAGGCACTCTTCGAGGTCCACAACTTTGGGTCCCGACCGAACTCAGAATTATGTGGATTATGTAATGAGACTAGATGATCAAATAAACAGAGATAAAAGGAGTTCATCATAACACAATTGGTACAAATCTTTAAGGACTACAAAATGTGAATACAATGTTTGAATAACTAAATGTAGACATAAAGAAAAGGGGGGGGGGGGGGGGGGGGGTCCTAAGTTTTTTAGCCTAAAGGATCACCCCGTACAACATAAATAATACTTTGTAAATCTATTTAGATAGGAGTTGCTCATATTATTCAGCAGGTACAGACTATCATCTCCTGCTACCTAATTACTATGTTAAAGTTGTTTACCTAGAAGCGCTCTAATTGGACCTATTTTTGGGTGGTTCTAGACTTACTTAGATTACTCAAAATGGTAAAACTAACCGACATTCAAAACAAGTAGGAATTCATGTAAAGACAAATAAAAGGTTTGCCCCCACACATAAACAACAAATGTACGCGGGCAATTTAGGAAATGCATAGCTTCAGAATTAAGACTTAAATTCCTATAGACATGGTTTCTAGGTGATTCTGAATTCTAGCATCGTATATGCAACATTATTACTCTTAATGGCTTAGGCGAGGAGGCAGTAAACTATTTGTAAGCTTAGAACTATTAACGTTGATTTTATAGATATGCGTCTTATCAAGGTGACATTGTCATATAGACATAATTTCTAATTGTAGTATAGTTAAGCAATGAAACAGTGTTTGAGAGTCCAGCATTAACAATGTTGATCTCATAAACCATTTTAAGCGAGTGGCAATACCCTATAGGCAGGATTTGTAACGATTGACAATTGAAACTGATTTTTTGTAATACTTATCCCTTGTAGGCATGTTTTCTAGGCGAGCAATATGATAACAATAACAATAACAATAGCAAATTAGTCAATTAAAGTCATATAGGTATGATTTTTAGATGAGCATTAGTGATCCTATAGGCATGCTGTCTAGTAACACATAACAATAGATATGGGGAACAAATAAAGTGCTTAAGCTCATTTTTTGATAGTAAACAGGTTGAGTGAGTGTGTGATTACCATAGGCATGATCTATACTAGTGTGCAAAAAATAAGAGTCAAAATAACAAATAGCGCACATAAGTCCTATAGGCATGCTTTCTACCCATTGTGTGAGAATTAAAACACCCTTCCCCTTTTATTAATCACCATTTCTGTTCAATTACAAGATTACTACAGACCGAGAATTAAATCTGAATAATTACATAAGCAGACTACTATAGGCCCAATGACAGGCCCAGTACAAATAACCCAGTATTTTCCAGGCCTTCGACAGCTCCAGTAGCCTCGAATTCCCACTTATAAGATCAATCTAGTAAGTCTGGATCCAACAACGAAGCCTAGCATCACATGGAACCAAATACCAGGCCCAAATGAAGGACATGGCCACACAAGAAATAGACTATGTGTTGAACAAATTGAACAAAGTAGAAAGTCCACATACTTATTTCCTATGACTATAAAGCATAAGCAAATTCATGTGGCATGTTGGCAGGACACACATAATCAAATTCATGTTTGCATTTTGGACATGATTGATCATCATAAGACAACATACTATTACTAAAGAGGTTTTAAACACAGACATGGTCAAAAGCAACTTAAGACAATTTCAAGCGGGGTTCTAACTATGAAAAGTTGAAGGATAAACATAGCACAACCTTAATAGAGTAGTTTTAGCATAAAGAATGACAATATAAGTTCAAATAAGTGAAAGAGCAGTAGGTGCAACATTAGTAGGCATATCTCTTAGATCAACATGGCAAGCATACATGCTTAGTTTTCAGAACAACAGGATTATAGCAAAGCACAAATATGCCTAAAATAGACTCAAAACTAGGAGATCAAGACATGAAGGTCTAACAAAGTTATAGTCATAGAATGGCAAGTAAACAAGCAAGTAGACATGGTTTATAACAGTCGATAAGAATCTTAATCATAAAGATTTATAATTCCAAAGATCATGGTAGGAGGATATACCAATCTTAAGGTCATAGGATAAACAAACTTTAGAACTTAAGCCAGTCATAATGGTAAAACCAAGTGTATTGGGGTTTAACTAGAAACTTGGCAATATTGAAGAACGCAAGATTGACCAAATACCAAAGTAGAAATATATTAGGCTAACATTGAGGCAATAATGGACACATAAGGTTCATGTAAGAAGAAGAGCAGTAGAGCATGCATGAGGGATTCATTGGAAGAAAATTCACTCGAACAAGTTCTGGGCAGGAGATAACATCCTTAAGAAATGCAGAAACCTAAGGCAAGGCATGAGTAAAGGCTTTTAAAGAGTAGATAGTAATCAGAATAACATAGCAAGCTGAGAATAATCATAAATTATTCAATTGCGCACATATAACAGGCATGAAACTCAGAATTCAAGTAGGTTCTGATAAACAGGGGCATAGGATAATGAAATCAAATATGAATATGAACATGAACAGACTCAAACAATATCGTATTGATTCACAAAAAGAAGAATGTCATGAACGCCAATAAAAGATACTCCCTCTGTTCCAGTTTATGTGAACCTATTTCCTTTTTGGTATGTTGCAAAAAGAATGACCCCTTTCTAAATTTGGAAACAATTTAGCTTGAGCTTATAATTCTACCCTTAATGAGAAGCTCTTATAACCAAAGAAATACTCTGGGCCCTTTTTTGACTTATTTAGGACCACAAATTCCAAAAGTCTTAATTTTTTCTTAAACTCCGTGCCAAGTCAAACAGGTTCACATAAATTGGAACGGAGGAAATAATAAATTTCCAGAGTCTTATTACTCATCAATTTGCTGAATTAACGAGCTAATAAGGCAGAGATTAAGAACCAATAGCTTTCTTATCAGTAACGCGGAGAGAACAGCAGAACCCTAAATTTCTCAGTGCGTCAGAGTTCCCAAGGGCCTCAAATTAACTCAGGGCAGTGCTCACACTGAGAGAGGTTGAATAACAGAATTCTGGTGGCCTTGGCTTTCAGTCGGCCAATGTCACGACCCAAAATCCCAACATAGGTCGTGATGGCGCCCAACACCGGAGTCAGGCAAGCCAACAGTTGTTTACTAGTGAGATTATCCTTATGTGACATATCAACCCCACACTTACTAAATTTTAAGCTTAGATCATTTAAGTAAAAGCGGATAAATTAAAAAAACTTAAGTAAATACAGCCACAAGGATCATGAACCAATATATACAGTCCCAAAAAAAATATGGAGTCTACTATGTGTGTGCCAGGAACTAGTGTCACAAGTCCTACGGGCATACTAACAGAATATACAAAACATAATATACAATCCCACTGTCTGAAAGAAATAGATGGGAAATAAGGAAAAGAAAATTCCATGGTGCTGCCAAGGATCGCCAGGAGAAACAGCTCACCATGAAGTCGGGTCCACCTGAGATCAGAATCGAGCTCCGGTCTGATAACCACATGCACCAGCCTCAGAACCTGTACAATTAAGTACAGAAGTGCAGCATGAGTACATAAACAGATATGTACCTAGTGAGTATCCCGCCTAACCTCGAAGAGGTAGTGACGAGAGGTAGAAGTGATACTTACTAGGGTCAACATTTCTAAATAACATGATTTAATAGGAACTAGGCAGGCATAAGTTGTAGAAATCACAAGAGAATAAATTATCAAGTATAGTCGTATTTACCTTTGCATGTCAAATTTCGCTAGCACATAATGTACTAAATTCCCTTATTAACATGAACCAGTTTATACAATTACAACAGATTCCCAGTGAATCATACAGCACATAAAAGGCCGGAAACGTACGGCCGAAACGTCGCAAAAAATAAATGTACACTGCTGAGGGTTGAACGGCTCGAACCATAGATGCCTCTATTACCCCGATCGCGAATCAAACATGCGACGCAGTTGACATAATAGTAGGGCTATTCCGCTCACAAATCATACATGTGACGCGGTGCCGCATACATACATAAAATTATCAATTTTTTTTAGGGAATTATCAGAGATTATTCTTTAAGGCAAGAACCTAAGCAATATATCATGGACCACAACTTCCTAATATTCTCATGCCAAATCAAGGATAATAAGCAAATCAAATACGTTTAGGAATACATGTAAGGCACATATAAGCATGCTCGTGTTCCTAGAACTACCCAATATAACATAGTAGTAGCTACACACGGACTCTCGTCACTTCGTGCGTGCGTAGCCCCCACAAATAAGGACATGCAATTAGTTATAATCACCTATGGGTACAATTACCTCTTACAAGGTTAGAAAGGAGACTCACCTCGTGTCGAATCTACTCCCCGGACCAAGAACACGCCCGAAACTCCGAACTCAACACCCGAGGACTCGAAACTAGCCAAATGTTATACAAATTCATTAATTTATGCTCAAAGTATGGAAATTCTCATTTAGTAAATTAACCATTCTTGAAGAAATTCTAAAATCCGACCCCGGGCCCGCATGCTCGGATTCCAATAATTCTCGAAGGAAACACTCACCCATAGCCTAAGGATCATTAATATATGATTTTCACTCGATTTCATAGCTATGGACGGGTAATTTTCTACATTTTCAAAAGCCCTAGGTTACTACTCCAAATTCTTAGTTTTCACTAATTTAGGTGGTTAATTTATCTTGTAATCCATGCATGAAACTAATATTAGAGTAGAATTTACTTACCTTCAATAACCAGGTTGTTTGCCCCTTTAAAATGGTGGAAATCGTCCCAAGGAAGACAAAGATGATAAGGAAAATGACTTAAATCCCGTGTATAAAAACACACTGTCTGAACAGTGTTTCCGCACCTGCGGCTCGAGGACCGCACCTGAGAGCAAAGGCTCACACCTGCGGAAATGGGCGAAGAATCCTGGGTCCGCAGCTGCGGAGTGGAGACCGCACATGCGGCTCTGCTCCTGCAGAACTTTGTGCGCACCTGCGAGAATTGGCCTGACCGCTGGGGGTCGCACCTGGACTGGGCAACCGCACCTGCGGTCACACCAGAACAGGTGCACCAACAGCTATTTCAGCTGGTTTTTGGCCTCGTGTGGTGTCCAGGAGACACGTGGGCCCACCCGAGCCCCCGTCCAAATATACCAACAAGTCCCAAATCATAATACGGACTCGCTCGAGCCTTCGGAACACCCAAAACAATGCTAAAACTCAAAATCACACCTCAAAACCCCAAGAACCAAACTTAGGAACTTTAAGTTTTCTAGACTTCGCTAACAACGCGTCGAACTGACCTATACAACTCGGAATGACACCAAATTTTGTAGGCAAGTCATAAATGACATAGCGGGAACTATTCCCAGTCTCGGAATTCCGTTCGGGCCTCGATAACACAAAAACACGTCCCAAACCACAATAGGAACTTAAGGAACTTCTTATTTCAATACTGGGCACCGAAACGCTCCCGGGTCATCAGAAACCCATTCCGAACATACCCCCAGGTCCAGAATCATCATACGAAGCTACCGAAATCGTCGAAACTCGATTCCGAGGTCATTTACCCAAAATGTTGACCGAAGTCAAACATGGCCTTAAAGGCTTAACCTTAAGGAACCAAGTGTTCCTATAGCACTCTAAACACTTCCAAATCTCGGGCCACCAGTCCCCGCAAGTCATAAATCATAATAAGCCGCTATAAGAAGCTTTATTTAGGGGAACGGGGTCCGATAACAAAAAATGACCGATCGGGTCATTACATTCTCCATCTCTTAAACAAACGTTCGTCCTCGAACGAGTCTAGAATCATACCTGAAATGCTGAATAAGTGTGGATATCTGCTCTGTTTGTCTTCCTCGGACTCCCAGGTAGCCTCCTCGAATGGTTGGCCCTTCCACTGGACCTTTACGGCAGAAACTCTCTTGGACCTCAACTAGTGGTCTTGTCTATCAATAATAGCAACATGCTCCTCCTCGTAGCCCAACCTCTCATCCAACTGCATAGCGCTGAAATCAACCACGTGAGAGATGTCGGCGTGTTACCTCCAGAGCATAGATACATGAAAAACTGGATGAACTCCTGATAAACTGGGAGATAAGGCCAACTCATAAGCAACCTCCTTAACTCGCCTCAACACCTCGAAGGGACCTATAAACCTCGGGCTCAGCTTTCCCTTCTTCCCAAAACTCATAACATCCTTCATAGGCGAGACTTTCAACAGGACCCTATCTCCCTCCATAAATGATACATCACACGTCCTCTGATCCGCGTAACTCTTCTATCTGGAATGTGATGTACGGAGCCTCTCCTGAATCAACTTTACTTTCTCCAAAGCATCCCTCACCAGGTCGGTGCCATATAACTCAGCCTCGCCAGGCTCAAACCACCCGATAGGAGAACGACATCGCCGACCATACAAAGCCTCAAATGGTGCCATCTCAATGCCGGACTGATAACTATTATTGTAAGCAAACTCGGCCAAAGGCAAGAACTGGTCCCACTGACCTCCAAAGTCAATCACACATGCCCTGAGCATGTCCTCCCATATCTAAATTGTACGCTTTGACTGACCATCAGTCTGAGGGTTAAATGTTGTGTTGAGGTCTATTCGGGTGCCCATATCACTATGTAATGCTCTCTAGAAGTGCGAGGTGAACTGAGGACCTCGATCTGATATAATGGACACCGGCACCCCATGCAACCGGACTATCTCCCAAATGTAGATCTGGGTCATCCTCTCAGAAGTATAAGTAGTAGCTATTGGAATGAAATGCGCCGATTTGGTCAATCTATCCACAATGACCCAAACCGCGTCAACCTTCCACAAGGTCCGAGGCAACCCAACCACGAAGTCCATAGTGATGCGCCCCCACTTCTACTCGGGAATGGGCATTTGCTGAAGTAGGCCTCCTGGTCTCTGGTGCTCATACTTAACCTGCTGGAAATTAAGACACCTAGGCCTCCACCACTAATGCTGCTTCAAATCACGATACATCTTCGTAGCACCAGGATGAACAGAATATCGAGAACTGTGTGCCTCTTCTAGAATCCTCTTCCTCAGGCCATCAACCTTAGGAACACATAAGCGGCCCTGAAGTCTCAGAAAACCATCCTCGCCTATAATAACCTCCTTGGCCCTGCCCTGAACCACTGTCTCTCGTAGCTCAGCCAAACACGGATCATCATACTGTCGAGCCTTAATCTCCCCCAATAACGAATATTGAGCAACCACATGTGCAAGAACTCGACGAGGCTCTGAAAGGTCTAATCTCACCAGGCAATTAGCCAAGGACTGAATGTCCAAGGCTAGAGGTCTCTCCTCTGCTGCCATATAAGCCAAGCTACCCATACTCTCCACCTTCCTGCTCAAAGCATCTGCTACCACATTTGTCTTGCCCGGGTGAAAAAGAATGGTGATATCATAATCCTTCAACAACTCAAACCACCTGCGCTGCCTCAAATTAAGATCATTCTGCTTGAACAAGTGCTGAAAGCTACGGTGGTCTATATAAACCTCAAAGGACACTCCATACAAGTAGTGCCTCCAAATCTTAAGAGCATGAACAATCCCCGCCAACGCCAAATCGTGCACAGCGTAATTCTTCTCATAAACCTTCAGCTGGCGGGAAGCATAAGCAATAACTCTCCATTCCTGCATCAACACACATCCCAAACCAACGTGTGAAGCATCGCAATACGGTATTGTGTTTTCGCACCTACGGCTCAAGGACCGTACCTGCGGTCACGCACCTGCGGAAATGGGCGAGGAAGCCTAGGCCCGCACCTGCGGAGTGGAGACCGCACCTGCGGCAACGCTCATGCGAAAATTTGTCTGCACCTGCGAGAATTGGCCTGACCGGTGGGGGTCGCACCTGCGAGGCTGGGATCGCAGGAGCGATCCTGCACATGCGACTGGGCAACCGCACCTGCTGTCACACCAGAACAGGTGCACCAACAGCTATTTCAGCTGGTTTTTGGCCTCGTGTGGTGTTCGGGAGGCACCTGGGCCCACTCGATCCCCCGTCCAAATATACCAACAAGTCCCAAATCATAATACGGACTCGCTCGAGCCTTCGGAACACCAAAAACAATGCTAAAACTCAAAATCACACCTCAAAACCCCTAGAACCAAACTTAGGAACTTTAAGTTTTCTAGACTTCGCTAACAACGCGTCGAACTGACCTATACAACTCGGAATGACACCAAATTTTGTAGGCAAGTCATAAATGACATAACGAAACTATTCTCAGTCTCAGAATTCTGTTTTGACCTTGGTAGCACAAAAACACGTCCCAAAACACAATAGGAACCTAAGGAACTTCTTATTTTAATATTGGGCGCCAAAATGCTCCCGGGTCATCAGAAACCCATTCCGAACATACGCCCAGGTTTGGAATCATCATAGAAGCTACCGGAATCGTCAAAACTTGATTCTGAGGTTGTTTACCCAAAATGTTGACCAAAGTCAAACTTGGCCTTAAAGGCCAACCTTAAGGAACCAAGTGTTCCTATACCACTCTAAAAACTTCCGAATCCCGGGCCACCAGTCCCTTCAAGTCATAAATCATAATAATCCACTATGGGAAGTTTCATTTAGGGGAACAGGGTCCTATAACATAAAATGACCGGTCGAGTCGTTACAGCCAAAGTCTCAAGTTTCAGAGTAGTAGAATGTCTGAGAGTAAGAGAATAACATCGATTAAGGTCATCCAAGGGGATTTAAGGGAGGGCTTTATATAGTAGCTAAATCAGACGAGTAAATAAGGCAAAAAGTCAATCAAACATGAACAAGGAAAAGGAAAACATACATGCAATCAACAAAGCAACCAGTAAAGGAAAGAAATCGAAATGTAAACCCTAATTAGGGTTTCATGTTTGAAAATCAGTCTACTGGTATGAGAAATCAACCATTCTTCTGTGTATCTGGACGAGATATTGCCCAGATCTTAGCAATTGAAGTTGAACGGACCCGAATCTGAGAGATGGTACTTACCATGTTTAGGAAAGTACTAAGTAATACCATAGTCTTGTAAGTAACAACGAGGTAACGCGTAAAAGGTAAATAAATCACAAAAGGAGCCCATGATTTGCTTGGATTTGGAGAAGATTGGGGGAGACGGCTAGGGTTTCTGAAGAAGGGAGGAGAGAACAGAGGCAACTGCCTTTAGGAAATGGGGATTAGGGTTAGGTTACGGGGAAATAAGGAAAGGGAGTGGGGTTTTTGTGAGCCATTGATCGCTTTTGATCAACGACTAAGATTTAAAGGGAACTAGGTCGGGGTTTGAAATGGGTTTCGCCTGGATTAAGATTAAGAGATCATTTGGATTGGGATGATGAAGAGGGGAGTGAGTGGTCTAAGTATTTGGGCCAAAATTGGTCCGAAAATTAGCCTAAAATTAGGCCAGTTTTTAAAATGAGAGATTAAAGTAAAAATAATTAGATAGAATATAAAAATGATTTGTGTGAATTAGTACTTTAAAACAACAGTAGAATATTATATAAATGTAAAATATTATTTTGACCTTGAATAAAATGACAAATACAATAAATTGCAAAATATAGGCCATTATTGCAAGATTGTGTAAAATACCTTAAAAATACTAATGTAACTATATAAAATGAAGTAAAAATATTTGAAACATATATTATGGATGCAAATAATAGTTTTAGGTGATTAATTCGTCACAAAAATAATTTGGAGTAATATTCAAGTAATTTAAATGCAAGAAAAGTTGTAAAAAATTATGGAAAATGCTTGTATAAATCTCGTAAATTAATTAATGATGCAAAAATGACATTTTGAAAAGATATATATACTATTTAGAAAAATGTGAGGGAAAAATTGGGTATCAACAACTGCCTCTCTTTATCCGGGAATGATGAAAGAGTTGTCGGGTAAAGAAAATGATGACCAATTTTGGCTGAATTGAATGGGGAATGATGTGATTTGAAAAATGAGGATGAACCCTGGTTCATGAGTTGCCTACATATCTCTGGTGTTATGGGAATCAGGCCATGTGTAGTTCTGGATCCAACAGCAAGCGAAACCGATGGAGTTGTTATGAGAAGGGTCGTATGTCTCGAAAAGGTTCTTTGGGTAGGTCAATGTCATGAGCGGAATCATGAGTGTGAGATGAATGTTGTGGGAGTATCATGAGGCAGACATCTGAACGATCATAGAGTGAAAGATGGGCACTGTCGGTTACGTTTGAAGTAGTCAGAAGATATGATCGTTAAAAATGGAAACTAGAGCGAAGAATGCTCCTGTTTGCAGAACAGTTATTCCCGAGTTACCTACAAAACTTAAAACACGGTGCATGTGAATATATATGGGTTATTTCGAAAATTAAACATTATGCAAATTCCTTTTGGACCATGAAGATTGTCTTTGGACGAGGAGGAGGATGTCCTTAGACCGTGATGTCCCAGACCATGAAGCGTATGACAAGGGATTTACAGGCCATGAAATGGTGCCCTCGGGCTATGAGGATGGTGCCTCTGGACTATGACGCCTTTGAATAATGATGTGCAATATTGAAATAGATCCTCAGGACATGGTGTCTCCCGACTATGAGGATGATGCCTTCGGACAAAATGGCAATATTTCAGCCTATGGAATGCAAATATAGGACGCTTAGGCATGTGCGAGATGAGGACAGTGCTCATTCCGATGCGAAGGAGGGAGACATTGCTTAGTCTTGTGCAAGGAAAAGCAGCATTTAGCCTTGTAAAATTAGGGAGGCAATGCTTAGCCTCATGCAAGAAGAAAATACAATGCTTAGTCTTTATGCAAGAAAGGGAGACAATGCTTATTCTCATGCAGAGGACGGCGACAATGCTTAGTCTCACGTAGGTAAAGGCAGTGCTTAGCCTTATGCAAGAAAGGGAGAAAATTCTTAGTCTCTCGTAGGGAAATACAGTTCTTAGCCTTATACAAGAAGGGAGGTAGTACTTAGCCTCATGCAAGAAGAGGAGACAATGTTTAGTATTTATGCAAGAAAAGGAGCCAATGCTTAGTCTCGTACAGAGAAAGGAGAAAACGCTTAGTCTCACGTAGGGAAAGGTAGTGCTTAGCCTTATGCAAGAAGGGAGTCATTGCTTAGCCTCATGCAATAAAGGGAGATAATGCTTAGTATCGTGCAGAGAACGAAGACAATGCTTAGTCTCATGTAGGGAAATCCAGTGCTTAGCCTTATGCAATAAGGGAGGCAGTGCTTAGCATCATGCAAGAAGAGGAGACAATGCTTAGTCTCATGCAGAGAATGGACACAATGCTTAGTCTCACGTAGGGAAAGGCAATGCTTAGACTTATGCAAGAAGGGAGGAAATTCTTAGCCTCATACAAGAAGAGGAAATAATGCTTAGTCTCATACAGCGAACTGAGACAATGCTTAGTCTCATCCAAGGAAAGACAGTGCTTAGCCTTATGCAATTAGGGAGGCAATGCTTAGTTTCATGCAGGAAAGGCATTACTTAGCTCTATGCAATTAGGGAGGCAATTCTTAGCCTCATGCAAGAAGAAGAGACGATGATTAGTCTCATGCAGGGAAAGGCAGTGCTTAGCCTTATGCAAGAAAAGTGATGAGAGACGGTGAGAGAGTGAAGTATTTCTTAGCTGGATGTGTTTGCGTTTGGTAACTTGTCGCCATAGAGGTAGTGATTTGATGTGCGTATGTATTTGTGAGTATTGGTGTTTTTATGTGCCTGCATTCAAAGAAAAATCGTGAGTTTTGCGGGGGGAAGGTCGGTTCGTGCTCTTTGATCCTTTGCTTTTTTTTTCGCTCTTGTCTTGAAGTCTTGTTTGAGTTATCCTAGGTAACATCTGACTGTCATAGAAATAAATTTTTCGAAAATATGTATGCATTTGACAAATTATTTGCAAAATATAGTTGTTTGAAATGTATTGTAGTATGTGAGATCAAATAATTTTGATGAACCAATGAATGTGATACATTTAGAGATATTGCAACCTCTTCGCCTTAGAATTTTGAGGGTCCTCCTCAAAATTCTTCCCCAGTTTAAATGTATACTCTTGACAATACTTTTTGGTTGTTCCACATATGACGATGTTGACTGAATTTGTGATCTTGCCCCAATTTCTGATCATGGGAAAATGAAGATTTTATTAAGATGTGACTGAACCCAGAGGGCTGCCTACGCATCCCCTCTTAAACGGGAATCAGGTCAAACGTAGTTAAGTTACATCAAATGGAGAAATGCGAATGATCCTAAACATAGTATCTCTTGGTTGCATCTGAGTTGATAGGTTTTGGCCAAATTTCTTCGTCAATTTCTGCAAGTATAAGTGCTCCTCCTGTTAGTACCCGATGAACCATATAGGGACCCTGCCAACTGGGTGAAAACTTCCCCTTGGCTTCACCTTGATGTGGGAAGATTCACTTTAGCACCAATTACCCTGGTGTGAATTTCCTTAGTCTGACCTTTTTGTTGAAGGCTCTTGCCATCCTGTTCTGATAGAGCTGATCGCGAAACAACGCATTCATTCTTTTACCATCAATGAGAGATAATAGCTCCTACCGGCTCTATACCCATTCTGCATCGCTAAGCTTGGCTTCTTGTATAATTATCAAAGAAGGGATTTCTACTTCGGCGGGAATAACTAATTCAGTGCCATAAACCAATAGATAAGAAGTTTCCCGGTTGATGTGCGAACCGTGGTACGGTATCCGAGCAGAGCAAATGGCAGCTTCGCGTGCCATTATTTGTAATTATCTACCATTTTCCTCAATATCTTCTTAATATTCTTGTTGGCGGCTTCTATGGCTCCGTTCATTTGTGGCATGTATGTTGTGGAGGTCTTATGCTTGATTTTGAAGGTTTCACACATGGCCTTCATCAGATCGCTGTTGAGATTGGCGGCGTTGTCGGTGATGATTGACTCTGGTACTCCGAACGACAAACAATACAGCCTCGGTCAAAATCTACTACAACCTTCTTAGTCACAACTTTGAAAGATGCGGCTTCAAACCATTTTGTGAAATAGTCTATGGCCACTAGAATGAATCTATGCCCATTTAAAGCAGCGGGTTCGATCGGGCCGATGACATCCGTTCCCCAAGCCGAGAAAGTCTAGGGAGAACCTGTTGCGTTGAGTTCATTGGGTGGTACTCGTATCATGTCAACATGTATCTGGCATTAGTGGCACTTCTGAACATACTTGATGCAGTCCGTTTCCATAGTCATCCAGAAATACCCCGCTCTTAGTATCTTTTTGGCTAAAGTGAACTCATTCATATGTGGTCCGCAGGTTCCGACATGTGATTCCTCGAGCAATCTAGATGCTTCCTTGGCGTCGAAACGTCGTAATAATCCCAGGTCTGGAGTCCTTCTATACAGAATTCCTCCACGTTGAAAGAAGTGGTTGGTTAATCTTCGAAGTGTGCGCTTCTGAGTATGGGTGGCATGCTCTGGATATTCTCCCTTTGCCAAATATTCCTTGATGTCATAGAACCACGGGTTTCCATCACTCTCTTCTTCAATATGAGCACAATAAGCTGGTTGCTTATGGATTCCTATTGGGATAAGATCGATGAAATTCCTGTCTGGATGTTGTATCATGGAATACAAAGTGGCTAATGCATCTACGAACTCGTTCTGGACCCTTAGAACATGTTTGAATTCTATCTTCATGAACCTTTTGATCAGCTCTTGTACACAGTAAAAATATGGCAATGTTTTGGTGTTCTTTGCAGCCCATTCTCCTAAAACTTGATGCACCAATAGATCGGAATCTCCAATTACCAGCAACTCCTGAACATTCATGTCAATGGACATCCTGAGTCCCAAGATGCAAGCCTCATATTTTGCAATATTGTTGGTACATGGAAACCTGAGTTTTGCGGATACCGGATAATGTTGGTCGGTTTCTGATACCAAGCCACCTCCAATACCCACTGTTTTGAAGTTTGTTGCTCCATCTAATAACATTCTCCAACCATCATATGCTTCAGTGATATCTTCTCCACGAACGACACCTCTTCATTGGGAAAATACGTTTTCAATGGTTCATATTCTCCACCTACGGGATTTCCTATCAAATGATCCGTCAGTGCTTGCCCTTTGACCGCCTTCTGAGTTACATAGATGATGTCGAACTAACTCAGCAATATTTTCCATTTTGCTAACTTACCTGTAGGCATGGGCTTCTGAAAGATATATTTCAGTAGATCTATACTTGATATAAGGTATGTGGTGTATGCACAGAAATAATGTCTCAACTTCTGAGCTATCCATGTCAACGCACAGCAGGTGCGTTCCAGCAAAGAGTACCGGGCTTCGTAGGGTGTATTTCTTGCTCAAATAATATATTGCCTGCTCCTTTATTCGAGTTTTGTCATGTTGCCCCAAAACGCAATCGAAAGCTCCGTCCAACACAGACAAATAAAGCAACAGTGGTCTTCCTGGCTCTGGTGGGACCAGAATAGGCGGTTTGGATAGATACTCCTTGATTTTGTCAAAGACTTTCTGACATTCTTCAGTCCAACTTGTTGCAGCATCTTTCCTCAGCATCTTGAAGATTGGTTCATATATCACTGTTGATTGTGCTATGAAGCGACTGATGTAATTGAGACACCCTAAAAAGCTCATCACATCTTTCTTATTCTTTGGCAGTGGCAAGTCTTGGATTGTTTGACTTTTGATGGATCCAACTCAATCCCTCTATGACTGACTATGAATCCTAACAATTTTCCGCCAGGGACTCCGAAATCACACTTTTCAGGATTCAGTTTCAGATTATACCTTTGAAGCCGATCGAAGAATTTCCTCAGATCTGCTATGTGATCCGTGCTCTTCTTGGATTTGATGATAACGTCATCCACGTACATTTTTATCTCTTTGTGTATCATGTCATGTAAAATAGTTGTCATAGCTCTCATGTAGGTGGCTCCAGCATTCTTCATACCAAATGGCATCATTTTATAACAATATATTCCCCACGGCATGATGAAGGACGTCTTTTTAGCATCCTCCTCATCCATCCAGACCTGATGGTACCCGTGAAGCAATCCACAAAGGATTGGAGTTCATGTTTGGCACAGTTGTCGATCAATATGTGTATATTAGGCAACGAGAAATCATCTTTGGGACTTGCTCTGTTTAGATCTCGGTAGTCAACACATACTTTGACCTTCCCATATTTCTTCGGTACTGGCCAAATGTTGGCCAACCAAGTCGGGTACTCGACCACTCTAAGAACTTTGGCTTTGATTTGCTTAGTAACCTCCTCTTTTATCTTCAAACTCATATCTGGCTTGAACTTTTTGAGCTTCTATTTCACCGGTGGACATGTAGGAATTATGGGTAGTTTGTGAGCAACTATGGATGTGCTCAAACCCATCATGTCATCATAGGACCATGCAAATATATCTTGATATTCTTTTAGGAATCTGATGTATTCTTCTTTCTCTAATGGTGATAGATTGTGACAACCCGGCCGGTTGTCTTGAGATTTATAGCCACGATCCCCTATTAACTGCTTCCCCCGTATCTATTTCTGCTATTTTGGCTTGCCGGGAGGGTTCGTTTTGGTTTTAGGAGTGAATTGAGACACCTAGTCTCTTAATTGGAAGCTTAAGTTGGAAAAGTCAATTGGGTGTCGACTTGTGTGTAAATGACCTCGGATTTGAATTTTGATGGTCCCGTTAGCTCCATTAGGTGTATTTGGACTTGGGAGCACATCCGTAATGTGATTTGGATGTCCGTAGTGGAATTAGGCTTGAATTGGTGGAAGTTGAAATTTTGGCAATTTTGGTTGGCAGTGGAAATTTTGATATCAGGTTCGGATTACGTTTCCGGAAGTTGGAGTAGGTTCGTGGTGTCATTTTTGACTTGTGCGTAAAATTTGAGGTCATTCGGACGTGTTTTGATATGTTTCGACGTCGTTTGTAGAATTTAGAAATTTCAAAGTTCATTAGGCTTGAATATGTGTGTAATTCATGTTTTTGATGTTATTTGATGCAGTTTGAGGGCTCGACTAAGTTTTTATGGTGCTTTAGGATTCGTTTGTATGTTTGGTTGAGGTCCCGGGGGCCTCGGGTGAGTTTCGAATGCTTAACGGATCATTTTTTGACCTTGGGAGTTGGCAGATTTTCTGGTGTTTGTTGCATACATTTTCTTCATCGCGTTCGCAAGGGAGGTCTCGTGATCGCGTAGGTCATCTGAGAGGTCAGCTAAAGTTGCTCTTCGCGTTCGCGAAGATGAAGACGCGATCGCATAAAGTTATCAGGTTGTGCATTGCGAACGCGTGGGCTAGGCCGCGTTCGCGAAGAAGAAGTGAGGCAGCAGTGGAGTTTAAGTGTTACTCTTCGTGGTCGCATGAGGACAATCGCGATCGAGTAGGTGTGAGCATCTAGTGCATCGCGTTCGCTTGGGGTGTTCCACGTTCGCGTAGAGTTAAATTTTGAGGAAGCGAAGTTGTTCTTCGCGATCGCAAGGCTATATCCACGATCGCGATTAAGAAATAACTTAGCAGTATTAAAGATTCAAAAATGAGGGTTTTTAGTTCATATCACAAAATTTAATTGGGAGCTCGATAGAAGGCAATGCTTTGAGAGATTCATGTGTGGGTGTTTGGAGTTAGTGATTCATGTGTGGGTGTTTGGGGTTAGTGATTCTTGCCCTGGGCAGAGAGGAGAGAGAGGTTAAGAGGTCTCGAGAGACTGGTTATTATTCTGTAGCTCGTGCCCCAGCCGCTCGCCATGGTAGGGGTTATGTGAGTCGCCCTGTTCACTCAGCTCTTCCAGCCACCAATAGTATTCCAGCTCCTTCCAGGCCCCAGGAGCCCTATTATGCACCACCAGTATCCAATGTGCCTCATGCTCGGGATTCTATTAACGACCAATCCAGTAGGCCAGGACTGAGTCAGTCACAACAGCCACATCCTCCGAGGGGTTGTTTTGAGTGTGGCGACACTCGCCATATGGTGAAGGATTGCCCCAGACTTAGGAGGGGTGCACCTCCACAGACTTGTCAGCCACCACGTGCTCCACCAGGTCCTCCAGCCATGCTTCCAGCACCAGCTACCTCCCCACCTGCTTTGCCAGCTCGAGGTGGAGGTCGGGGAGGCTGAGGTTGCCTCGAGGGGGAGGCCAGGCCAAGTATTATGCTCTTCTGGCTCGTTCAGAGGTAGTTACTTCCGACTCTATCGTTACAGGTATTGTTCCAGTCTATCATAGAGATGCATCGGTATTATCTGATAAAAGCTCTACATATTCATATGTGTCTTCTTATTTTGCTCCACATTTGGGCGTATCTCAGGATTCTTTGAGTTTCTCTGTTTATGTATCTACTCCTGTGGGAGATTTTTTTGTTGTGGACTGCGTATATCGGTCGTGTTTGATTGCTCTTAGTGGTTTTGAGACCAGAGCCGATTTATTATTACTCAGCATGGTCGATTTTGATGTTATCTTTGGCATGGACTGATTGTCGCCCCATTATGCTATTATTGATTGTCACGCTAAGACCATGACGCTGGCTATGCCAGGCTTACCGCGATTAGAGTGGAGGGGTACCTTAGAGTATACTCCCCGCATGGTTATTTCATTTCTTAAGTCTCAACGAATTGTTGAGAAGGGGTGTGATGCGTATTTGACCTATGTAAAAGATATCAGTATTGATACCCCTACAGTTGAGTCAGTTCCAGTAGTGAGGTACTTCCCAGATGTGTTTCCAGCTGATCTTCCAGGCATGACACCCAACAGAGATATTGATTTTGGCATTGATTTGTTGTCGAGCACTCAACCCATCTCTATTCCTCCTTACCGTATGGCTCTTCCTGAGTTGAAGGAGTAGTTGCAGGAGTTGCTTGATAAGGGATTTATTCGGCCCAGTGAGTCACCTTGGGGTTCTCTGGTCTTGTTTGTGAAGAAAAAGAATGGTTCTATACGTATGTGTATTGATTATCACCAGCTGAACGAGGTTACAATGAAGACTAGGTATCCATTGCCTCGCATTTATGACTTATTTGATCAGTTATAGGGTGCTAGGCTGTTTTCCAAGATTGACCTGCATTCAGGCTATCATCAGTTAAAGATTTGGGAGCCAGATATACCGAAGACTACTTTTGGGACCAGATATGGTCACTATGAGTTTCTTGTCATGTATTTTCGGCTGACCAATGCCCCAGCAGCCTTTATGCATTTGATGCACAGTGTGTTATGTCCTTATCTTGAATCCTTCATCATTGTGTTTATTGATGACATCCTAATGTATCCCCAGACTCGGCAAGATCATGAGCAGCACCTGAGGTTGTATGCAAAATTTTCTAAGTGTGAGTTTTGGCTAGACTCAGTGGAATTCTTGGGTCATGTAGTATCGAGTGATGGCATCAAGGTAGATCCGAAGAAGGTGGAGGCAGTGCAGAGTTGGCCTAGACTATCATCAGTTACGGAGATCCGCAGTTTCCTTGGTTTGGCGGGGTATTACCGTTGTTTTGTAGAGGGATTATCATCTATTGCAGCACCTATGACCAGGCTGACCCAGAAGGGTGCTCTGTTCAGGTGGACAAAGGAGTGTGAGGAGAGCTTTCAGAATCTCAAGATAACTTTGACTACAGCCCCAGTGTTGGTATTGCCTATAGGTTTGGGGCCTTACACCGTCTATTGTGATGCTTCGTGGATTGGTCTTGGCATGGTGTTGATGCAAGACGGTGGGGTGATTGCCTACACGTCCAGACAGTTGTAGGTGCATGAGAAGAAATATCTTGTCCACAACCTTGAGTTAGCAGCTATTGTTCATTCCCTAAAGATCTAGCGCCATTATGTACGGTGTCCCTTGTGAGATATACACTGATCACCGGAGTCTGCAGCACATTTTCAAGCAAAAGGATATTAACTTGCGTCAACGAAAGTGGTTGAAGCTACTTAAGGATTATGACATCACCATTTTGTACCACTCGGGGAAGGCCAATGTGGTGGCCGATGCTTTGAGTCACCGGGCGGAGAGTTTGGGGAGTTTAGCATATCTTCGAGCAGCAGAGAGACCCTTAGCATTGGATGTTCAGGCCTTAGACATCCAGTTTGTAAGATTGGATATTTCAGAGGCGAGTCGAGTGTTGGCTTGCGTTGTCTCTTGGTCTTCTCTTTATGACCGTATTAGGGAGCGTCAGTATGATGACCCCATCTACTTGTCTTTTAGGACAGGGTTTGGCGAGGTGATGCTAGAGATGTGACTATTGGTTATGACGGCGTGTTGAGGATGCAGGGCCGAATTTGTGTGCCCAATGTGGATGGGCTCCGGGAGTTGATTCTTGAGGAGGCCCACAGCTCGCGGTATTCCATCCATCCGGGTGCTGCAAAGATGTACCAGGATTTGAGATAGCACTATTGGTGGAGGAGGATGAAGAAGGACATAGTTGGGTTTGTGGCTCGGTGTCTCAACTGTCAGCAGGTTAAGTATGAGCATCACAGACCAGGTGTCTTGCTTCAGAATTTAGAGATCCCAGAGTGGAAGTAGGAGCGAATCACCATGGATTTCGTAGTTGGGCTCCCACGGACTTCGAGGAAGTTCGACGCTATTTTGGGTGATTGTGGATCGGTTGACCAAGTCAGCTCATTTCATTCCATTGATGACTACATACTCTTCCGAGCAGCTGACTCAAATCTACATCTGTGAGATCATCAGGCTTCATGGCGTACTGGTATCTATTATCTCTAACCGGGGTACGCAGTTTACATCACAGTTCTGGAGAGCCGTACAGCAGGAGTTGGGTACTAGAGTGGAGTTGAGCACATCATTTCACCCTAAGACGGACGGGCAGTCCGAGCGCACTATTCAGATTCTAGAGGATATGCTATGTGCGTGTGTGATGGAGTTTAGAGGGCCATGGGACCAATTCTTGCCACTTGTGGAGTTCGCCTACAACAATAGTTATCAGTCCAGCATTCAGATGGAACCGTATGAGGCTCTGTATGGTAGGCAGTGTCGGTCCCTAGTGGGTTGGTTCGAGTCGATCGAGGCTCGATTATTGGGTACAGACTTGGTCTAGGATGCCCAGGATAAAGTGAAGGTGATTCACGATAGACTTCAGCCCAGTCCAGACAGAAGAGTTATGCGGACTGGAAGGTTCGCGATGTAGAATTCATGGTTGGAGAGCGGGTCTTTCTTCAGGTAACGCCTATGAAGGGCGTTATGAGGTTTGGGAAGAAGGTCAAGCTGAGCCCGAGGTACATTGGTCCTTTCAAGGTGTTGCGGCGTGTTGGGGAGGTTGCTTATAAGATTTCCTTACCTCCCAGCCTAGAAGGATTTCATCCTGTATTCCACGTTTCTATGCTCCGGAAGTATCACGGTGATACGGCTCATGTATTGGATTTCAGCTCAGTCCAACTGGATAAGGATCTATCTTATGTCGAGGAGCCAGTGGCTATTTTGGATAGGCAGGTCAGAACGCTAAGGTCAAAGAACATTGCTTCAGTAAAGGTTGAATGGAGGGGTCAGCCGGTCGAGGAGGAAACTTGGGAGACCGAGCAGGATATGCGCAGCCGTTATCCTCATCTTTTCACAACTTCAGGTATGTCTCTGTACTCGTTCGAGGACGAATAATTTTTTTTCGAGGGGGAGGATGTGACGACCTGGCCGGTTTTCTTGAGTGTTATAGTCCCGATCCCCTATTAACTACTTCCCCTGTATCTATTTCTGCTATTTTTTCTTGTTGGGAGGGTTCGTTTTGGTTTTGGGAGTGAATTGAGACACTTAGTCTCTTAATTAGAAGCTTAAGTTGGAAAAGTCGACCGAATGTCGACTTGTGTGTAAAGGACCTCAGATTTTTGAATTTTTATGCTCCCATTAGCTCAATTAGGTGATTTTGTACTTAGGAGAGCATCCAGCATGTGATTTGGAGGTCCGTAGTGGAATTAGGCTTGAATTGGCGGAAGCTGGAATTTTGGTGATTTTGGCCGGCAATGGAAATTTTGATATCGGGTTCGGATTAGGTTACCGGAAGTTGGAGTAGGTTCGTGGTGTCATTTTTGACTTGTGCGTAAAATTTGAGGTCATTCGGACGTGTTTTGATATGTTTCGACGTCGTTTGTAGAATTTAGAAATTTCAAAGTTCATTAGGCTTGAATCCCTGTGTAATTCATATTTTTGATGTGGTTTGAGGGCTCGACTAAGTTCGTGTGGTGTTTTAGGATTGGTTGGTATGTTTGGTTGAGGTTCCTGGGGCCTCGGGTGAGTTTCAGATGCTTAACAGATCATTTTTGGACCTTGGGAGTTGGCAGATTTTCTGGTGTTTGTTGCAGACATTTTCTTCATCGCGTTCGCAAGGGAGGTCTCGTGATCGGGGTAGGTTATCTAAGAGGTCAATTAAAGTTTCTATTCGAGTTCTCAAAGAAGAAGACGCGATCACAGAAGGTTATCAGGCTGTGCCACGAACGCGTGGGCTAGGCCGCGTTCGCGAAGAAGAAGTGAGGCAGCAGTGGAGTTTAAGTGTTACTCTTCGCGATCGCGTGAGGACAATCGCGATCGCATAGGTGTGAGAATCTAGTGCATCGCGTTCGCATAGAGTGTTCCGCATTCGTGTAGAGTGAAATTCGGAGGAAGCGAAGTTGTTCTTTGAAATTGCAAGGCTATTTCCGCGATCGCGATTAAGAAATCAAGGGGCAGTAGAGCTCGGTGGAAGGTGATTTTTGGAGAGATTCTTGCGTGGGTGTTTGGAGTAAGTGATTCTTACCTAGTTTTGGTTAATTCCCATGATTATGTCTTAAATTTCATCATTAAATTAGTGAATTGGAGTGGAAAATTAGGAAAAAATTAGGGAAAATCCTTAGGACGAATTTTGAGGTTTTGATCGGGATTTTGGTATCGGATTTGAGCAAATTTGGTATGGTTAGACTCGTGAGTGAATGGGTGCTCATAATTTGTGGTTTTCACTTGATTCTGAGATGTGGTCCGAGGGAGGCTTTTTGAGCAATTTTCCAATTTTTTGCTTTAACTTTGATTCTCTTCGCTATATTAGTTTCTTGTAGTTATATTTATGTTATGTAATCTGTTTTGGCTAGATTTGGGTCATTTGGAGTCGGATATTCGTGGAAAGAGCATTATTTCGAATTGATTTGAGCTTGGTTTGAGGTAAGTGGCTTGCCTAACCTTGTGTGGGGGAACTCCCCTTAGGATTGGTACTGTTGTTGATATATGAGCGTCGTGTATGTGAGGTGACGAGTACGTACACGGGCTAATTATTGTAAAAAACCAATTTCACTAAATAATAACCTGTCTTTCCTCTTATTTGAACTTATTAGCATGTGTAGTATCCTGTTAGACTCAAAAAGCATCCCTACTTGCCTTAACTGTTTACCTAAACTATGTGCAACATGTTTAATGATTTTTACCTGTTTTTATTTAACTTGTACTTTGGTTAAATTGTAAGATTTCATGTCGTAACTATTGAATTCTATTGTTTGGCTGCATATTTACTTTGGGAATACGGAACGGTATTCCGAAAAATCCCCATGTACTGCATATTTACTTTGGGACTACGGAACGGTATTCCGGGAGATCCCCTTGTACTGTATTTACTTTGGGACTATGAAATAGTATTCCGGGAGATCCCCCTGCCTTGCATATTTACTTTAGTACTACATAACGGTATTTCGGGAGATCCCCTTGCACATTTATATTTGGGACTACGAGACGGTATCTCGGGAGATCCCTTGTTATTTTGTTGTGTATTGAGCTGTTATTTTCTATGTTTCTTCCTTGTTAAATTTCAGCCTTTATTTACCGCGATATTTCATTTTGCCTTGCCTTATTGTATATATATATTTCGATGGGGCCCTGACCTGACCTTGTCATTACTCGACCGAGGTTAGGCTTGGCACTTACTGGGTACCATTGTGGTGTACTCACGCCCTTTCCTGCACATATTTTTTGTGTGTAAATCCAGGTACATCTTACCAGCCACATCCCTAGTGCATTCACTGCTGCTTACTAGAGACTTCAAGGTACATCTGTCTGTGCCCATAGATCCTCGGAGTCCCCCTCTATCCCCTTATGTTCATTTTTCCTTCTTTCTGTAGAAATGATGTATAGAACAGTTAAGACTCCTTTTAGTAGCTTGTGACTTGTGGTTCCGGGTTTTGGAAATTGTTTTGTACATTTTAGAAGTGACAATTGTATATGTCGAGTGACATCCAGTTGCTTATTAGATAATTGTTGTTGTTAGTAGTTAATGTTCGTGTTTTGTTTCATTTCCGCAAAGTGTTAGGCTTACCTAGTCGCAGAGACTAGGTGCCGTCACGACAACTCACGGAAGGGGGAAATTAGGTCGTGACATAGATGGATGCTTGTGCGTGTTTCATTGATCATTTATGCGTCCCCTAAATTAACTGCCTCAGTTTCATCCAAATTGGACTTTGGCTTGTTTTCAAAAAATTTCACTTCTCTGACAATTTACACAGGTATCGTATCATCTTCCAAGTCCTCCAAATCACTATCCTTATGTTGTGTTGTCTCATTACATGTCACAGTCACTGGTTCATCGAGATAGTTAATAATAACGCTGTAAAGAGAGAAAGTGTAGAGAATAATAGTAAATACGAAAAATAGTGATGCATTAATTGAAATCTTTAAAACATTAACAAATGCGGCTCGATGACTCGAGCAATTAATTTAAAACAAAATACTAAAAATGTCACAATGCTTAAAATAATCGATGCTAATCTGCCAAGCTACCCAGGAACTCGGCGGGCCCAGGACGGTGCAACAGTTTGGTTCTTGAGAATGGTTCCTCTTTCCACGGTCTGAATGATAAGGTCTTCCTCCTACTCCTCCTCCTCCTCCTCCTCCTCCTCCTCCTCCTC